>OU343217.1:169087356-169144567 GCA_910596185.1 Chrysanthemum makinoi | reverse complement strand
AAACCAAATCAGAGCATAGAACCAAAATTAAAATAAAAACGCAACCAACACAAACCTTAAAGTTATTTAGATCTGTAAATAATACTCTGAAATATATTAAAAACACAACATAAAATTAGATCCAACCAAAACGCAAAAAGTCCATAGATCTGTTGGAAAATTTAGTGCACTTGTGGGAATAGTTCACACCTTGTAATGGGTTAGGAGGTACGGAGTGTACACCCATAAGGTCCATGAACACCCTGACTCTTGTAGTGGTTAGTATTGGTAGTGCTTGGTGAAAGTATCGCTGTGGTTACCATCGACATCAAGCAGCCAATCAAGCGTATTTCCAATCGATCGGTTTCCAATCGCGGTGTTTCCTAAAGTGGTGTTTCACCAGTAGTGTTTACATCGAAGCGCTGGTGTTTCCACCAGCGGTAACCATCGATAGCACTATGAAAGTACCGGTTGTAACGGCTGACCTATTCAAGTGGCAGCTTCAACCGCTAATGACCACGCTTAATTGGTCAGCGTAACCACTAACGCTATAATGGGGATAATTATGAGGCTATTAATGGGCGATTAATACTCATAATTCCATTGGACTAGCTAAGAGTAATCTCCTATAAATAGGAGAGTCGAATATGCATGAAATATACACGAAAAACACTAAACACTGATAAGCGCAAGGGTTATTGAATTGTGCCTAATTCGATAACTGCATTTGGTCTTATCCCAAGTAGATATTCGTGATACCCAGGCATTAGGGTCGAATAGTTTACTTTGGAAAGTGATTACACGATTCCAAGTGATATCCGGTAACCACCAAGTGGTATTTGTTACTGCCGACTAGTTCTTTGTTTCTATCAACAGCTTCGCAACATTTCGAAGATTGATTATCTTACCCCGCCACGGGACATAACCGCCAACAATCAAAGTAAACTATTCTGTGATAATCAATGGCAATCGCCGCAATGAAACACATGGCTTCAAACTTTGCTAAGCTGGACAAGTTTGAAGGGGTGGATTTTAGGAGGTGGCGTAAGAAGATGCATTTCTTCTGTCAAGCATGAGTGTGGTCTATGTGCCGACTACTCCTATTCTCGATGATGGTGATGATGCTACCGTGGAGCGTATCGAGGAGGAGCAAGTGGGAGAATGATGACTACATATGCAGAGGTTTAATTCTAAATGGTATGTCTGATTCCTAGTTTGATATATATCAGAACTTTGAATCTTCCAAAGAACTGTGGGACTCCTTGGATGCCAAATATATGGCTGAGGATGCATCAAGTAAGAAGTTCCTTGTTAGTAATTTCACAAATTACAAAATGACTAATTCAAGACCAGTTATGGAACAATACAATGAACTTCTTGGAATACTTGGAAGGTTTACACAACACAATATGAACATGGATGAGGCCATTCAAGTCTCTTGTGTTATTGATAAACTTCCTCCTTCTTGGAAAGATTTCAAGCATACCTTGAAACATAAAAAAGAGGAGTTAACTCTGGTTGAGTTGAGCAGTCATCTGCGCATTGAGGAATCTCTCAAGGTGCAGGATAATGACAAGCCAAAGAGTAGCAATCTTTGTTGGACCATCTGTTGTCAATATGGTGGAGCATAACAACTCCATGAGGTACAATGACAACAAAGGCAAACGCAAATTTCATGACAACACAAGGGCAGATCCTAACAAGAAGGCAACACCTACTTGTTGGAAATGTGGCAAGATTGGTCACATTAAAAGGGACTGCAAAGGTGTTAAAGTTGGTGGTAAAGCCAATGGATCGGGCACTAATGGTTCAGGGAGTGGTGGTTCTTCCAACTCAACCGAAAGGTCGAATATGTTTAATAAGTCTTTTTAGATTTATTATGTTACATATGTATCTCAACCTCATTATATGCGAGGATGATGATGTTGCGTGGTGGGTTGACTCGAGCAACAGACATGTGTGTAAAGATAGAAGTTGGTTCAAGACTTATGAGTCACCGAATGATGGTTCTATTCTTCACATGGGAAATGAGTCAACGACCTTGGTGCATGGTCGTGGTTGTGTAGATCTTAAGTTTAGTTCTGGAAAGATTGTAACTTTGTTTAATGTTATTCATGTTCCCGATATAAGGAAGAACTTGGTTTCAAGTAGTGTATTGAATAATCATGGATATAAACAAGTTATTGAATCTGATAAATTTGTTCTTTCTAAGCATGGTGTTTTTATTGGTTTTGGTTATTTATGTAATCAAATGTTTAGGCTTAGTGTTACCACTGCGGTGTTATTTCACTTTTGTGACCACATATAACCAGACTGACTCTACCCTATGGCATGCTAGACTTGGTCATGTTCACTATAAACGGATGCAAGATATGTCTAGGTATGGTTTAATCCACGCTTTTGACATGGACACTGAAAAGTGTAAAACTTGCATGTTGACCAAGATAACCAAGAAACACTTTCAGGGTGTTAGTCGTGAGACTAAGCTCTTGGAGCTGATACACATGACTGTGTGATTTGCATTCCACTCCTTCTTTGGGGAATAAGAAGTACTTTGTGACATTTATTGATGATGCTTCTAGGTTTTGTTATGTTTATTTGTTACATACAAAGGATGAAGCATTATATAAATTCAAAGTGTTTAAAACTGAAGTTGAATTACAACTTGGGTCTTTGATCAAAAGATTAAGGATTGATAGGGGAGGTGAGTACATGGATACTCTGTATTTTCAGTCTGTTGGTATAATCCATGAAACGACCCCTTATACTCCGCGACAAAATGGTATTTCGAAAGGAAAAGCAGGTCTTTGAAGGAGATGGTTAATTCCATGTTGTCCTATTCTAGACTGAGTCAAGGGTTCAGGGGTGAAGCTATGTTAACAGCTTGCTATATATTAAATAGGGTTCCCAACAAAAGGAACAAGGTTACCCCTTATGAACTCTCGGACTAAAAGGAAACCTAACTGAACTATCTCGAGGTGCGGGGTTGTAGAATTGTTGTAAGACTCCACGATCCAAAGCAAAAGACTTTGGGTGAAAGAGGCATTGGCTGCATCTTTGTTGGATATGCTGAGCATTCCAAGGCTTTTAGGTTCTTTGTTATTGAACCTAATGAATTTGTTTCGATTAACTCAATAATTGAATCAAGAGATGCAAACTTTGATGAGAATAGATTCTCATCAGTCCCTAGACCAAGTCAGAGGATTCCTAATGGAACTCATGACCTTGGTATATCGAGGTCCTCGATGATGAACCATCGGTGGTCCCTGATGAGGTTGTGGTTCAACAAGCTGAACCTGTGCTCGGGAAGAGCAAAAGGGTCAGGACTCCAAAGTCATTTGGTCACGAGTTTCAACTATACTTAGTTGAAGGAACAAGGGATGAGGTCTCGACCAATACTCTATTGCTTCATTGTTGAGTATGATCCCAAGACATTTGAAGAAGCAATGAAGTCCCAGGATATTGCTTTCTGAAAAGAAGCAATCAATGATGAGATGGATTCCATCATGGGGAACAACACTTGGGTGTTGGTTGATCTACCACCGGGTTGCAAACCTTTGGGTTGCAAATGGATTTTCAAGAAGAAAATGAAGGTAGATGGAACTATTGAAAAGTTCAAGGCTAGACTAGTTATTCAGGGCTTTAAACAAAAGTCGGGAATAGACTATTTTGATACTTATGCCCTGTGGCTCGTATCGATTACCATAAGGCTCGCGATTGCTATGGCATCTATTTACAATCGATTATTCATCGGATGGATGTGAAGACAGCTTTCTTGAATGGTGAATTGGAAGAGGAGGTTTATATGAACCAACCTCGGGGCTTCATCATGCCTGGTAATGAAAACAAGATGTGTAAACTGATTAAGTCTCTTTATGGACTTAAGCAGACACCTAAGCAATGGCATCAAAAATTTGATGAAGTGGTTTTGTCTAGTGGTTATGTTCTTAACCAGTCTGACAAATGTGTATATAGCAAATTTGATGATTCTGGTAAAGGAGTCATCATTTGTCTATATGTTGATGACATGTTGATCTTTGGCCTGACCAAAATCGAGTTGACTGACAAAGGAATTTTCGTCATCAAGGTTCTCCATGAAAGACATGGGGGAGGCTGATGTTATCCTTGGTATAAGGATTAAACATGAAAGTAAAAGAATTTCTATCTCTCGGTCTCATTATATTGAGAAGGTACCGAGGAAATTCAATTACTTTGATTGTACTCCGGTGAGTACACCTATGGATACTTGTGAGAAGGCGATGCCTAATCATGGCAAAGTATCTCAACTTGAGTATTCTAGGGTAATTGGTACGCCTGATGTATGCCATGACTTGTACAAGACCGATATTGGTTTTGCGGGGAAAATTGAGCGGTATACTAGTAATCCTAGTGCTCATCACGCAAGCGTTCAAAGGGTACTTGAAGTATTTGAAGAGGACTATGGATTATAGTCTCTCATATACTGGTTACCCATCGGTGTTGGAAGGATACACCGATGCAAGTTGGATCGAACGAAGACAATTCGTCTACCAATGGCTGGGTATTCCTACTTGGTGGAGGTGCAATTTCTTGGGCATCCAAGAAACAAACTTGCATCACCAGTTCAACAATGGAATCTGAATTTGTGGCTTTAGCATTGGCCGGTAAAGAAGTGAATGGTTGAAAAACGTGCTCCTTGAGATTCCATTGTGGCCTAAACCTATAGCACCTATTTCTATCCGTTGTGATAGTGCGGCTACATTGGCTAAGGCTTATAGCCAGATGTACAATGGTAAGTCTAGACACTTAGGTGTCGGACATAGCATGATTCGTGAGCTTATCATGAATGGGGTGGTATCTATAGAGTTTGTGAGATCTCAACGAACTTAGGCGATCACTTGACGAAGGGTGCGGCTAGAGACTTGGTTATAAAGTCGCTAAAGGGATGGGTTTAAGTCCAACTTAGTCAGAATGCTAGGACACCCAACTCCCTCCGAGGAAACTTAGAGCTGAGTTCAATGTGGAAAGTTGAACATTCAGTGGACCGGAGCACATGTTTTATTTACATCCCAAGGTTGTGCTCGAACACTGTGAAAGGAGGATGAAGTCTTTACTTCTTAATGGTTAATTTTCTTTGAAAAAGTGCTTGGCGGAAGCATGAATAAAGAGGAACCACCTATGTAAATGTTGAAGTTTTGCCGCTTGAGGAAGCTTTGGACTTTTAGCTTTTACAACATTTATGAATTTGGATATGGACACATGGCTTGTATAGTGTCGGGAGCTTTTAAGTGTTTGAAAACTTGTGTGTATTTTATCTTCATGTATTCAAATGGGTTGAAGGGTTCAATTCTTAGAACACCCTGATTCTCGAATATTTGAACGTGTAATTTACTAAGATGGAAATTCAATCCTCAGGACATTTTCATTTATGCACATGTTTTGCTTGATGTTTGTTTTTCATACAAAGGAAGTGAACAAAATTTGGGGAGGATTGTTGGAAAATTTAGTGCACTTGTGGGATTAATTCACACCTTGTAATGGGTTAGGAGGTACGGAGTGTACACCCATAAGGTCCATGAACACCCTGACTCTTGTAGTGGTTTGTATTGGTAGTGCTTGGTGAAAGTATTGTTGTGGTTACCACGATTGCATCGGTGTTTCCACCGGCGATACTTCCAATCGATCGTTTCCACCGAGTGGTGTTTCATCGAAGTAGTGTTTACGAAGCGGTGGTGTTTCCACTAAAGCGGTGTAACCACCGATAGCGCTATGAAAGTACTTGATGAAAGTCTTGAAGCTTGTAACGGCTTTGACCTATTCAAGTGGCAGTTTCAAGTGCTTAATGACCACGTTTAATTGGTCATGTAACCACTAACGGCTATAATGGGGATAATTATGAGGCTATTAATGGGCCGATTAATACTCATAATTCCATTTGACTAGCTAAGAGTAACCTCCTATAAATAGGAGATCGAATATGCATGAAATATACACAGAAAACATTAAACACTTATAAGCGCAAAGGTTATTGAATTGTGCCTAATTCGATAACTGCATTTGGTCTTATCCCAAGTAGATATTCGTGATACCTAGGCATTAGGGTCGAATAGTTTACTTTGGAAAGTGATTACACGATTCCAAGTGATATCCGGTAACCACCAAGTGGTATTTGTTACTGCTGACTAGTTCTTTGTTTCTGCTGAACAGTTGCACATTTCTGCCGAAGATTGATTATCTTACCCTGCTGCTGGGACATAACCGCCAACATGTTTTACTTTCAACTGGATAGTTGTATGCAATAACTTAGTAGCAAAACAGTTTTAATCATATTCGTTACCTTATGACTTGTTTATTTGGCAAAATAATTCCGTTAGCTATTTTGATAAGAATGACTAAACTCTAAGACGAGATGATTTACTAATTTTCAATTTAATGACTAATTTACATACCGTTGATTAGTTATTCTGACCTTTTCTCATTCATACCAGTGATTAAAAGTTAAAACCATGAAATATATAATGTTTTTTGCTGAAATATTTATAGACCATAAATACCTTAATAAATCTAAAAGCCATTACAAGAGTCAAAAGAATGCATAACGTACTAGTACTCGTTTACAATTTATGTCCAACTGAACAAATCGGATGACGTGCCTTCAGATGTCTAGAAGAGAAATATACATGTGCGGGGATATTTGATTGGATACGTGATATCTCAAGTGGCAAAAGAAATATTTGATCTGATAATATTTGATTTAATTATAGATATATTCGATTCCCTCTCAAGTGGTTACCTCTTTACCGTTACCTCCTATAAATAAGAAGCATTTGAGGCAATGAGAAGACAACCTACACCACTTCACTTATTATATTTAATCTTTGAAAAAAGGAGCATGAGTAAAGGGAAGATATCCCAAATAACTTTCACTTCTCTCAAACAAAGTCATTCGATAAATCGATCCCAACTCGAAAATGTGGCGTAAAATTACATATATAATATGAAGTTACCTTAGGGGAATCGCCACTCAAGAAAATATTAATAACCCTCGTGTCCTTTGACATACTATCTTTAGAAACTCATAGCCTTTCATATTAGTCATCGACTCTCTAGAATGATGGTGAACTCAAAACGACTTGAACCACAAAGTAGAACCTGTGACTTTACGTATCATCACGAACTATATGTTCGCTTTTTGGCTAGAAAAATGTTCACCAGCACTTATTTAATTCTACTTAAAGTTTAATTATTTGATGACTGTATTGTTGTTGCCATTGAACGTACATGAACCTACATAAACCTACTCCAAAATAGATCTATACCACTAATTTCCTATCATGATATTATTTATTAACTTCAACACGAAAAGGATGTTTACAATGTAGTAACTCGGAGAACTTTACAAGGAAATCCGGTTTTCAGTTCCTGACAATCAAAAAAACTTCTCCTTGCGCACCTAAGATCATCAAATGCATTAGTGAACAAATTCCTACACTTAACTAGCAAGTTTCCGAGCTCATTAAACTAAAAAGACGTAAAATAAAAATACACACGAACACAAATTCATAATTAATTTACTACAACCGCTTGCATTATTGTAATATCATGATTTATGTTACTCATGAGTATCTAGAAACTATTTCCTGCAAATAAACGGTTAGATCTTTGTAGCAACTCACTACTACACAAACTGGTTTTACCCACAAAACTTTACACACGAAAACTAATCTGCGGGAAATTTCTCACGAAATACCGATAAATTACACACCAAATTGTTGACTAAATTTCTGTGGGAAATATGTAGTAATTTTTTCCGCAGTTTCCCACTATTTAGACACCAAATTGTTGACCAAGTTTTTGTGGGAAATCCGTCACAAGTTTCCCACAGATTTGCGACAATATTCACACTATTTGTGTTGATTAAAATTCAGTGGGAAACTTGTCGCAAATCACACAAATAATAGCCACAGCCAAAGTCTGTGGCAAATTTTAGCTACATTAATCACGGATTTTACACGGTCTTATATGATAAAATAACTATGTAATTGGCCTGTGGGAAATCCATGGGACACTGGCCACGTATTTGCCACAAAATATTGTTTTTTTGTTTGTCATGAATATCTATACGTATATGTTTTGTATATCCTTTTATGACTTTTATTGTATCTTTAGATGTTTTTATGTAGGTATACGAACGTGTATATGTGTGAACGTTTAACTATATCAAAAAATTTAAAGAAAACGATTATGTCTGTGGGAAAGTCGTCAGTAATTTCCCACATATTATCCACCAATGTGATATAATGCGTGGAAATTACGGCGACTTTCCTTGTTTACATATAATCGTTTTTAAAAATTTGATATAGTTAAACGTTCACACATATACACGTCCGTATACCTACATAAAAACATCTAAAGATACAATAAAAGTCATAAAAGGATATACAAAACATATACGTATAGATAATGTGATAAATCTGTGGGAGATGTGTGTGTAAATACCAAAGGATTTCTCACAAAAATATCGTTTTTATGTTTTGTGTATGTTTAAACATTCTCACAACACTTAGTATGTCTTCATATGTGTTTTTAGTTTCATATTATACGTGTTTTTCATTAATGTAACTATTTATGTGAGTATCACAAGTTTATGTATAGGTTAAGGTATAACCTTTTTGTATAACAAATCCTTGTATATTTACCTAGACGTATATGTTCCGTATGTCTATTTATGACCTTCATTGTGTATATATATGTTTTGTATGTAAGAATATGGACGTCTATGTGCGTGAACGTGTAACTATAGTAAAAAAGTAAAAGAAAACGATCATGTTTGTGAGAAAGTCGTCGGTAATTTCCCACAGATTACCCACCGATTTCATTAATGTGTGGGAAATTTATGTGTAAATATCCACAGACTTCCCACAAAAATTATCGTCTTTATGTTTATGTATACTTACACATTATCACATTACTTAGTATGTCTTTATATGTGTTTTTATTTTCATATTGTGTGTGTGTTTATTAGCGCAACTATTTATGTAAGTATCACAAGTGTATGTGTAGGTTTAGGTATAACCTTTTTATGTAACTCCCACATGAAACTCGAAACTAATTGTGGCAAACGGTAATTATCGGAACTTGTTTTAAAAATAAATTATAGAGTAAATTACACCATTCGTCCTTATGGTTTGCCCAAAATAACACCGCAAGTTCATTTGTTTTTATTTTTGCGTCATGAGTCCTTATAATGAAGTTTGGTAACACCATCAGTCCCTATCTCTAACTATCGTTAGCTTTCTCTGTTAACTCCCACATGGGTCGTCCATTTCTAACGATCGTTAGCGTTTCTATACGTTTCCGTCTGTTTTTTGCACGTTTTCGCACGTATTTGCTCGTTTTCGTCCGTTTTTGCACGTTTTCGTTCGTTTTTGTTCGTTTTTGCACATTTTCGTCTGTTTTTGCACGTTTTCATCTGTTTTTGCACGTTTTCGTCTGTTTTTACACTTTTTCGTTCGTTTTTGCATATTTTTGTTTGTTTTTCAGGTTTTCGTCCGTTTTTGCATGTTTTCATCCGTTCCGCACGTTTTTTGTCCGTTTTTGTCCACAAAGCAGATACCGTCAATCAAAGATTTAAAAAACAATCCTACAAACAGAATACCCGAAACTTCATAAAACAACCAATTGATCAAAAAAGAAGAAAGAGAAGAAGGCGACACTGGTTTGAGACCTTACATACAATATCTAAATCAAAATAGAGGTTATGTGCTCTTCTCTATTGCAGTAATCGCACAATTTACCTATGTCGCATGCAATGTATGCCAAAACTCATGGATGGCTACAAATGTGGAAAATCCTAATGTCAGCACTTTGAAGCTGATCCTGGTTATTTGGCTATTGGCATTATAGCAATCATGTTTTTACTTGTTAGATCACTCTTCACAGTTGCATTGGGGCTACAATCATCAAAGTCCATATTTTCGCAGCTATTGATCTCTCTTTTCCGTGCACCAATTTCGTTTTACGATTCTACCCCTTTAGGTAGCGTACTAAGCAGGGTAAATGTTACTGAAATTAAATTTAAAGTCATGTTCTTTGAATGGTTCTTGAAGTGGCGGGCTACTAACATGTTCTTTGCTTTTATATAGGTGTCGGTTGATTTGAGTATCATTGATCTTGATATTCCATTTAATATGATATTTGCTCTCGCTGCCACTTCAAATTTCTCTGCAAATATGGGTGTGTTAATCTTTGTTACCTGGCAAGTCTTTTTTGTCTCGATACCACTAGTTTATGTGGCACTCCGCTTACAGGTATTATCCATCTTTCATATGATACTAAGCTTCAGATTAGTATACATTTAGTAGCTTTCGTATGTAAAATTTGTTGAGGTAAAGAAACATGATATACAATAATAACATGTATGACACCACAGAGTACACAGCGGAAGACTTCATATAATTGTAAAATACTTAACCGAAAAATAAAGCGTAAAATGGACCTTTTCCAAATTGCAAGAACTTCTTCAATCAAGAACCCTAATTAGTTTTTATGTGGTTTAACGAATTGACCCTTACCGTTTTTCAATTCAAACCAATTGATGTAACAATAGTGTGTTACACCACGTTCTTGTACACACGTACTATTAGCGATTCGATGCAAATGCTAGTTCTTGATCACAATAGATTAACCAAACACCTTTCTTATGCTCAAGGTCACTCCGCGAAATCCCTTACATGGGATTTTACTCGTCGACCTAAGAACAAGAGGGAAGAAAGAAGAAGTTTGGCCTTCTATTGAAATCTAGTGTACCAAAGGATGAATACATGGGGATGTATTTGTAGCCTTAAGGTAGATGTCAAGATTACTATGGTTTCCGATGTGGGATTCCATAGTTTCGGCCAAAAACAAGCCCAAAAGAGGATTCCTAAAATCTTCTCTTGGCTTGTTAACTTTTCTTCATATCTCGTTGACATTTAACGACCGATAGTCACTTCCAATAAGTACTCATCATTTCGTTAAGTTAGCATTTCTTGTGAATTTAATAATTAAACATAATATTTTATATTAATTATTTAAACATCGAGTCTCATATGTAAAGTGTGCAATCCGTGGTCTCGAAGTTGAATCCGATCATACACATATTAAATATTTCCATAAACCAACAAATCTCCCACTTGGAGATATCTTAGTATACGTAATGACATTGGTTAGCATTTAGCAACACGCCAATGACCCCAGAACAACTCGAGTATGGTTTCCTGGAAAAACCTTTTGATGATTCATCATCATACTTATCCTTTTGTTTCTAATAACATGTTAATAAGAATATGGATCTCACTCATTTCTTAATTAACTATTATGTTTCTCGCTTTATATGATTGAACAAGATTACTAATTCTTCTGAACATATTATAGAAGACCTTGGGCATGGCCATGCAAACATCTTGACAACCCTACGAGGGGCCCAGCGGTATTATACTTCAAAATAAATTTGAAGGAAACAAATCCCGTTTTGACTACGAGCAGAATTCATAAATTTTGCACACTTTTGAAAACAACCCTTATAACTACCGCCATTCGTTATAGCGTTAGATTGCCTCACAGAAATGCACTACATCCATGATATTTCTCTGGTATCTCAAGTCAGAGGATAAATATTCATGATGTACTTAATGACTAAGATCCATATTGTACCATCATGTGGTTGGGATAAGTCCTATACTCAATCCATTGAATATCATCTGAAATTAGTCATGCTACACATCAATATACTTTCAAGTATATTCTAGTTAATACTCAGATTTGTCTTAATTCAATATCATTCCCATGTTATTGATCGACAACGGACTATTTAGAATAACTTAGGTTATTCAAGGATTTATACATGCAAATATAGGATATCATCATAATAAATGAATAATAAACATAACAAAATACTTTATTTCATTTGAATAATAATGTTTACAATATCCTTAATCCAAATACTAAATAGATCAATGAATGATAATTCTTAGTTAATGAATTTTGCCTCAAGTCATGATAATCATACTTGTTGACAGGGCATAATTTCAACTAACTTTGATCTATAGGAATTTTGAGAATATTTATTTCAAGAATTCAATAAGTGAATTTATTGTATGTGTTTACACATATCTTGATATTGTCATATCATTCCATAAGGTGCGTGATAACCTGAACCACCATTTTATAACAATCATCTTTCAAAACTTTAAAGTTTAAAGTATTCTTTATTCTTTAATGTATAATGCAACTGTTAGGTCACTAGATTTACAACACAAGCTTATTAGAAAGAGATAGAGGCGATTGAACAAGATTCACACACACACACACGATATTATAGAGACGGTTATGCGTAGAGTGTAATGAAGAGAATAACTTGAACAACCAACCCTCAAGTGAGGGTTATACAAAAGTATTTATAGGCAAGGAGCTAGGGCAACACTCCCACTCCTTCCCTTTTCCTTATTGGACATGGGCCTAAGCTTATGGGCGTTCTACATAAGCTAGACCTTAAACAAACATAAAGGCCATAATAAGCTACCTATTACATATGAGTAACTAACACTTGAATAAAGGTTTAGGAGTGATTCCAACAATCTCCCCCTCAAGTGTTGGTGATGAAAAACGGTGAAGGCGTTGATGTAATAGTAGCTTTGACATCTTCTGACATTCTTCTTTCTTGTGAGAAGAATTGCCTTGATTCGAACCATCTCCCCAGTGTAGCGAGATAGTTTTCTTTGAACAGTTATGCTTTGGCGTCATCTTTAACTTTGTTCTTTGATCATTGTTCTTTGTGATGAAAGTGATAGTATGTTGTTATCGCATCTAGTTTTCCTCAGTGCCTTTTGCCGGTGTCTCCACGTCTTTCTCCAACATGCTCACACACTCTTTAACGTTGGATTCTGTCTGATGAAGTTCTTTAAGTCTTTAACTTTGTAGATTCTTTAATTTGTGAAGAATCATTCGACTTTTGTGTTGCTTTAAGATAGAACTTCTTTGATGATGTTGTTGGTGTGAGCAGTGGAGAATCTGCGATCATTCCGCTCCAAAACTTCCATAAGAAGTAAACATTAAAACGGTTAGTAATAAGCGGATTCCGGCACTTACAAGTTTGAACTTCGAGAGTGTTGACATCAGAGTGTGAAAACACAACTCTAATTCTTACAAAGGCCGTTCTGAATCGAGTCCCACAAGTGAGATAACACGATGTACCAAAGTACACCTACGATTGGATGAGTCGCTGAGGTACAATGAAGCATCACCTCACGACTGTAGACCGTTTGAGACACACTAAGCGTAATCCACGGGGAGTTGCCGAAGCGACCTGCTGTCGAGGCCGTTTGATGTTGACCCAGGAAGGAGTTTCCATTCAATCACTGAGGATCACAAATGTGAACCTCTCATAAATGTTCTCGACAGTTTGCTAAGATCTGTGAAGGACTCGATAATGTACCACTGAAATTCTTATTGTTGAACGTCAAGTGATGAAATGTCAAGTGTACCTAAGAGATCTTTTGATGAATCTCGTGGCTCTAGACTCAATAGTGCATTTTGGTTTTCTGAGCGGAGACTAGGGAGAGGGTCTCCTTCTTCAATACCGGCAATCTCTAAGAGAAAGCCGATAGTTTACGTAGGGTTCCCTGTGAGAATGAAACAAGCTTCGTTTGAGAGAAACTTGAGTGGATAAGAAGGTTTAGTGCATGCGTCACTGGGTCCATGGCGACTTTTAATCTTCAATACCGGTGTCATCTAGTGACAACCAGTAGCATATGAATTGAACCGATTATGCGCCTAAGTTGAATAATCGGGAGGCCTATTTCTTTTCACCCTTTTCTTTGCATTTCTTTTTAATTCTTCAACTCCTTCTTTCTCCGATTCTCATTCTCTCCTTTTTACAATCATACCTAAGGACTTCTAAATTCTAACTATTGGTAGTGTCCTTGGGTAGATCCCTCCGGCTCTGGCGGATCATAGGACGGTTATTCCTAACCTTAATCACCTTATAACTCCATTGCCATAAAACCATTTTCAAGAAAATCTCTCAAAGGGTTTGTAAATGAAAACATGTTTGAACCACTGTGAGAGTTTTATCTTTTAGCAGAAATACTCCCCCACCACATGTGCTTTAGAGTTTTGACTGAAATGCACAGTGAGGAAAGAGCGCGCACTTTTGAATTGATCGACTCAAGATAGACATTCCCCGCGAGACACGGTTACGTGGCATAGTTAAAGAGTTGCATTGTCAGCTTTTAGGTGACAACTAGCTCTAATAACTATCTTGAAGGTGTGGACAACCCCGAAAGGTTGTCAAACCCATCAAGGTTCATATCTACCAAGAGTTTCTCGAATGGTACATTCTACTCGGACAAGTCCTTTGCGAGACACGTTTACATCACTAGCGAACTAGCTTGAAATTATTACCCGTTCCGGACAAGTCTTTTCGAGTTACTAACAGTTAAGATCTCGTCAATTCATGGGTTAAGTCTATAGCACAAAGATTCATTTGCATTTACACAACATATTTCTTATCACGTATTTTCTCCCCCTCAAAAATGGCATATAAAATGTTATTTTTGAAAAGTTGAGAATAAATATGACCATTTTGAGTGTTGCGGGAAGAATGACCACTGTGAACAATTTGTGAACAAAGTTTTAAGTCAAGTACTCCCACTCAATGAGTGATATAAGCGGTTGAGGTTTTGAAAATCATAAGGGAAAGTACTTGTTCTTTTGAGCAAAACCTTGAAAAGTGAAAGGTTTGATAGGTTTTACTCAAAAGTAAGAAGCTTTCGCTCCTTTTATAAGGATTGTGGCAGGCGTACCACAGGGTCCTTTATTTACAAGAACGGGTTGTACACTGAAATGTGTGCACAAGCCATTGACATAATAAATCATACATCCAAAGTTATAATGAAAGAAGCAGTTCAAGGGGTACCAGGTAGTCCGTGATGTTCCGGTGAATGCGCGCGCGTTGATAGCCGGTGATGTTGATTCTGGGTCGACCACCAACAAAGATTTCCAATGTTCTAAACTGATCCCTTCGATACAACCGTTCATCAATCATGGTGATGATCCTCTTCACATCCCTTCTTTCCTAAGAATTCTATCACTTTGGAGACCCAATGCCTTCATGTATAGCCTTCAACCGATAAGCCAATCCGTCCCTAACCAACTTCAAAGTGTGATCTCAAAACTTGTGAAGATCTTTACACGCCATTAAGCAATTTCATTGTAGTTCACTGCGGTAAACTACGCCGAATGGTTTGCTGATGAGTTTATATTGTGAGAGCTGGTTGATGTCAGGAAGATCAAGTTGAGGTGGAGTGAAGTTGACACGGGTTTGATATGATTCAACTGCAAGCTGGAGATCTTCTACATGTTCTTTGATGACTATGCGTCTGATGAAGATGAGCAATGACTTGATGAATTCACGTTGTACTTCATGGAGAATTGTCTCATACGACCACTGTACTTTGGCAAGGTACATGTCTTCGATGTCGTTGATAGACAAATTCTCAAAGTCAGCTCCAGAGAATGCATAATCCCTTTCGTCTTGCCTTTTGACCACAATCTTTTTGAGAAAAGTGTAGTCCCATTTGGACGAAAGATCAACGTGTTTGATGGCAACGATATTTTTAGTACTGAACACTGCATGTTGAGACTTCGTACTGGCAGCCGTAGTAGATTCTTCGACGTTCCGGCCAATGATGAATCCCATACATTGCATCTCGGTCGTATGCTTCCACTTTGTTGGAGAACAAGTGATTAGCTCTTTCCTCGATAGCTATGCAGTTTGAGTATTCGGCTCCTGGGAATGGAAGTGTCAAGGATGTAGCGTATTTCCTTGAACCATTGCCACCGTGAAGAAGAAATTCCAAGTCTTTGTTGAAGAAATATCTGAATGGGATCCTAGGTTGATATGGTTGGCCGATCATTGGTAGTGGTTTAGACCAGTCGATGTAATATGGAGGGTTGTCCCGCTTCGTAAAGTCGATGTTTGCTTCTGGGTTGAGCCAATCCATGTTATTAGACATAGCTCGAGCAATGTTGTCAAGGTGATATTCGACCTCGATGGCACTTTCTGAGCTATCTTTCCACAGTTGAAAAGCTTCATTCTTGATTTGCCGCAACTCAGATTTCGTCATCTTCTTTACTCGGAATTTTTCTTGCAGTATCTTTGCATGCTCCAATGTATTACCGTCTACCACATCTTGACCTTCAGCAGGGTAGGGAGTGGAATTAACAAGAGTAGAGAACCATTCAAATTCCTTTGTATTATCTTCATCTAGCCATGATACGACGTCAACTTTGGGCGCCTTCTTCTTTTGTTTAGACCTAGATGAGGATTCGGTTTCGAACTTTGTCGGGAGACGCGGGTTGTTGTTGGGGCTCATGGTATTCTTCATCGTCACCACCCGTATACTCAAAGTAATCACCGGTTTTGAGTGCGGGGTGGTGTCTCGGAATCCTGAGGTTTATCTGTAGAAGAGCGGGGAGGAGATCTTTGTTGAGTTGGAGTCCTTTGGGGTGGAGGTTGCATCGAGTATTGAATGGAGGATGATTCATCAGACTTCTTTGTGCGTTTAGGCTCCTTATCCTTATCTTGATCTTTGTCTTCATCATCTCTTGAACGCTTAGGCCTTACACCTCTTCTCCTGAATGATGACTTGAGTTGGTATTCCAGCAATGCTTCAAACAACTTAGTTTCGTGGGAGGCAAACGTTGCAGAGCGTTTTGACATTTGCGCTACCAGCCGGTTTACTAATTCATCATCGAGAGATTGTAGTTTCAACTAGATTGATGCTCAAATTCATCGGAGTTGATTTCATGGCTTGCTTGGCTAAATGTAAGAGATTCGGATAAAGTTTTCTGTTATACATCTCCTTTGTTTGTTTCGGAATGACCTCTATTAAGAACTTGTGAGTGTATTCTTTTATCATGTCGTCCATGCTCCCTTGAAGATCATCCTTCATAAGCTTTTGTACATACTCCCTTTCAACTTGCATCTTGTCATTCTCATCATGAAGATACGTTAATCGGTCAATAAAATTTAGCTTTTTGTAAAGCATGTCTTTCTTTCTAACTTGTTTGACCGCATTCACAATTCTTTTATGAGTATGAGAAATCCAAGATCGAGGTGGCTTCTTCTTGATTTGGATGTTGATTTGGTTGATTTCTTTGATGGTGGTGGTGAAGAATGAGAAGCGAATCGAAGATGAAGAGACATGAGGAGACTCTGGATCCTTTGGAGGTGCAGAGGTTTTCTCCTCTGGCGGCAGGGCTATCTAGCGAAACTTATCATAATCAGTATCATCTCGGACTTTTCTTTCTCTTCTTTTTCGTCTCATCTTTTCTTTGTCACCCTCATCTTTCCGGACTTCTCTTTAACAGGTTCCTCAAATTCATGCTCAATAGTTTCTTCCACGGGCTATTGTTGTTGCTCCAAAGTGGTGGCACGGATCCCTTATCGGGTTGATTAACCGCATCGAGGATCCGGGTGAAGGTCGAGCTGCATCACTTGACCCTCCGAGGCCACCCATTTGATCTTTTGCAAATTCTTTAGCCACGTGTTGGAGTCTAAGGAATTTGAACTTCTTCTTGTATGAAATATCCAGTTGCTCTTCTTCTTCATCTGAGCTTTCTTCATAAGGCACAAGTACAGAGTCTTCCCTTTTTCTTTGTCAGGTGGACTTGGAGGTTTAGCTGCGAAGGAGGTTCTTGATTCGGTTGAGTAGAAGATCTCTTCATCGATTGTGTATCTTGAGCTTTCGTCCACAAGCTCTCTTTCGGTTCAGGCTTCGAAATTGGGATAGGACCGGCTTCTTTAGGGAACTTTCTTCTTTGGGTAGGTTTCCTCTTGGAACCTTCCTTTGACTCTCTGTGCTTACTTGCACTTCCACTTCCTCTTCTGGTTCTCAGAGTAGGTGTTCCAGAAGGCTTTTCATCGAGATGACCAACTTTGCCTTCTCGTCTGCTACTTGATACCTTTTGTATGTTTCAAGCTTTTTGATTTCATTTGTCGGAAGGTGATCAGGCAGCACGGCACCTTGTTTCTTTGTTGACGATTCCTTGATTCTGACTTATAGGATGGGTTCAGTCAACATGTCGTGATTGTCAGGGTCATTGAGCCTCTTGGGAATATCAGGATGAAGTCCAAGTGCTCTCTGGATCAACAACTTTGTGTATCTGACATAGGGAATCTTTGAGCCAAGCTTTTTGAGAAATGACATCATGTCATCCCATATCAGAGCTTCAATTTCGATGTCCTTCTTGTTGATTAATGACCAAAATATTTGCAGTTCCATGAGCTTGGGATGCTCATAGCCACTGTCACGACCGAGACCGACTTGGTGATGATGATGTAGAGGGTTCTCCACGGTTGAGGAATGTTCTTAAGCTCCACATGAGAATGCTTAGTGATAATTCTTGAAGCTTCATCATAGCCAATATCCATCGAGAATTGCAGAACTGTCTCTTCAGTAGGTGTGGCATAGAAGTCGGTTGGCTCGATGTCGGGAATAAGAAGAACGGCCCGTAAATCTGCATGTGTGATGGTGATTTGTTTGTGATTTAACGTCACTGTCACGGCACTTTGACCTTTGATCCTTTGCATTGAATTCCAGAATTGTTGTATGTAGATCTCGTGATCGTAGCGAGTGTGAGAGCATGTTACGGTAGGGATGATTCCTAAGAATATCCACAAGCAATCAAGCAAGAAGATTACGAGCATGTGAGGGTATCAAAGTCAACCCTAAGGTTGTTCTTTACAATCTTTCTTGGATAGCCTTTAGGGAAGATATCGGCAATTTTGAGAACTTCTGGTGCATCCACATTCATTTGAGCAGCCATGTCGTGATCTGAAATAACATTAGCCAAAAGAACCAACATATCGAAAGACATAATGTTAGTCAACGAAGGTTTTATTGTCTAATCATTGAATGTACAGTGTTAATGATTGTTACGAGTCCTAAGTCACTTGTTTGTCCAATAGTCCAATGACGTCGTGAAATGTTTCGTGAGTTAGTTAACTTTAATTTTTTTTTTAAGTTTATGTTATCACTTATAGTTCACAACATATCAAACGTTTAAGTTTATTAGTGACATTATTGGATTCGTGACGCTATGATTCATTTATTTACAAGTTTGCACGCGTAACAATTCAAAAACGAAGGTTTGATCAAGGCTTATGCGTAGGAATAGTAGCTTATGCGTAAACAGGGGTTATATGCGTAGGCACAAGCTTACGCGTAGGAATCTGTCATACGCGTAAGAAATGTTACGCGTAGGAACAAAGTAACCTTATGCGTAGAGCTTACGCGTAGGCATATAAAAACTTTACGCGTAAGGCTTACTCGTAAGAGTAGACCTTATGCGTAGAGTCACTGTTTACGCATATCCTTCACAGGATCCGCGTAGTCCCATTGTAGAACCTTACGCTGCGTATGCGCGTAAAATTTCTCATACGCATAACTTTCTACGCGTAAGGTGATCCTTATGCGTAGAGTAACAAGGACCTTGATTCTGAGTTTTATGCGTAGCAAGCCTGAAATAAAATCATCATATCATCAATATTATCATTAACATTCATTATAAAACAGATCATGGCATGAAAGCTTGTTAAACAGTTACGCGTAGAAAGTCATACGCGTAAGTCAAAACCCTAAGGTTCATAAATTACGCATATGATTTCTAACCATAGGAATAGCACCAAAGTTTTTCTGGTAGTTCTAAGTAGTTATGTGAGTGATATAACCAAGTATTAACATCCAATTCGCAGCGAATCAAATATACCCAATTCTCAAGAACATTAAACCCTAATCTTTAATTCTTAAACAATTAGTGTTTCTGGGTTGATCTAAAGCCTAGATATCATCAATTCACCATCATAACACCATTACACAATTATCTTTTTGACCAAAAACACATTTGAGAATACCCAAACCCACGCATAAACCCTAGTTTTCCAGATTCAATCAATTCGTGTTTCTGGGTAAGTTATGAGGATAAAAATGGTATCAGTGATGTCTTTAAAACATTTTGACACAATCTTTTTTACCACAAACACTCACCAATGATTAAGTGTTCTAATACTTACGCGTAGAACACAAACATCACATTATCTCAAGATTTAACCGTTGGATTTATGAAAATTCAAAACCATTGTTTAAAAACTTGTTATAAACACGAAATCACTTACAGATTGATGATCCAAAACACGGATTTGTGAGATGATTGTTGTGCGTAGGATGAATTTGGTGTGTATAATAAATGTGATGTGAAAAAGTTAGGTGGGGTGTTTTTATTAAAATGACTTTAAACTTTTGGCAGTTTTGGTCCCTCCACCTTTTCATTTTTCATACAAAGCCATTTAACTTCCATTTTGGTTACCAAACAAAAGATTTTAGGAAATAACTTTGACGACACTCCCCCTCGACTTAAGAAAATAATGAAAGGTTATAAATTTTAGTCCGAGGAGTGTCAGTTGAACCAGAAAAGTTTACCACCATTGATACAAGAAACAACCAGAATAGAGTAACATGCAAGTACACGAATGTTTTGAAACAGTTAAGTGTTAATTTTCTCCCCCTCAACACTTGATCGGAAAAATACTGAATTTTGAAAGATTATAGTGTTGACGGAAGAAATGTACTTGCCATGTTGAAAGA
Source organism: Chrysanthemum makinoi (assembly GCA_910596185.1). Lineage (NCBI taxonomy): Eukaryota > Viridiplantae > Streptophyta > Magnoliopsida > Asterales > Asteraceae > Chrysanthemum > Chrysanthemum makinoi. The sequence continues at coordinate 169,123,922 of OU343217.1, read as the reverse complement.
AAAATAGATTAGAAGAATATTTTTGATGTTTTATCAGGTTTTATATTTTTGTATTTTGTTTTTGAAAATAATATTTACAAAAGAGATTTTGGTGTTTGACAGGTTTTTAAAACTGTTTTAGGAGGTCATCCAATTCCTCTTGAGTCAAACACCTCATACCAATCCGGTGTACCAACTCATTAAACCTAGCGGGAGGCAAGGCTTTGGTGAGAAGATCGCCAATTGGTATTACGTACCCACAAAATATAGTTCAACGGTACCCTGTTCCACGTGATCCTTGATGAAATGATATCGAAGATCGATGTGCTTTGATTTCGAGTGTTGAACTGAGTTGCGCGAGATCGCAATGGCACTCCGATTGTCGCGATACATCGGATTGTCAAATACGTAACATAGTCTTTGAGTTGTGTTCTCATCCAAATGACTTGAGCACAACACGCCGACATGGCTACATATTCTCGCCGGTTGAGGACGGTGATGTACAATCCTGCTTCTTCGATTGCCATGACACCAGTTTATCACCAAGAAATTGTAAAGCTCCTAAGTACTTTTCCGTGAGTCTAAGCATCCTGCGTGGTCGCTTGAAAAAGTGATTAGTTCAAAACCGAATCCTTCGGATACCAAGATTCCCAAATTAATGGTTCCCTTGATGTATCGGAGGATTCTTTTAGCCTCGAGAGGTGGGTTTCGATTGGTCGACTGATAGCGGAGCAAAGATATACGGCAAAAACAATATCAGGTCTTCTAGCTGTTAGATACATGAGAGACCCAATAATACTATGGTATTTTGTAGGGTCCACCAATTTCCCATGTAAATCAGCGTCTAGCTTCTTGGTATGAGCCATTGGTGTGGCATAGGTGTCACAGGTTTGCATTCCAAATTTGTTTAACAATTCAAGGGCATATTTGGACTGACTCAAGAAAATACCACGGGGTGATTGATGAACTTGTAATCCTAGAAAGAATGTAAGTTCACCCATCATGGACATTTCAAAATTTTTCTTCATTAGTTTTGCAAAAGCGATTGAGTACTTTTTATGTGTAGACCCAAAAATGATGTCATCCACGTAAATTTGAACAATTAAGATATGTGCCCCGTGATATTGTATGAAAAGAGTAGGGTCAACCGAACCTTTGGTGAAATTATTGGCAATGAGGAAAGATGATAGCTTATCGTACCATGCCGAGGAGCTTGTTTGAGACCATCTGAGCTTTGTTCGCTTTGTAGACATGGTTCGGGAACGCGGGATCAACGAATCCTTACGGTTGGTGACATAAACCGTTTCTTTAAGTTGTCCATTTAGAAACGCAGTTTTGACATCCATCTGAAAGACCGTCATATTCATATGAGCCGCGAACGCGAGAAATATCCGAACGACCTCAAGGCGAGCAACCGGGCAAAAGATTCTTCAAAGTCAATACCCTCTTCACGATAACCCTTAGCCACGGGCGTGACTTATTTCGATTACGTTTCCTTCAGACATCCAATTTGTTTTTTCAAATCCATTTGAGACCAATGACGTACACCCCTGTTGGTCTTTCAACCAGTTCCCATACTTCAAGGCGTTTGAATTGGTTGAGTTCTTCTTGCATGGATTCAATCCAGTTGTCTTTTGTCATTGCGTCTTTGATGTTTTAGGTTCAGATTGGCAGACAGTGAGTGCATAAATGCAATGTTCACCATCTAAGTGAAGACGTTGTCTTGTAACGACTGGTTGATTCGGGTTGCCAATAATGTTTTCTAGAGGATGGTCTTTTGTCCATCTATGTGTGGAGGGTTGATGTTGGTATACATTGTGCGATTTTGAGGATTCAAATGGCTTGTTGAAGATTCCGCGACATCCGTGCAGATCTCATTAGCAAGCGGGTTAAAACACATTTGGATCAAAATCTGCAGGTGGGGGTACTTCATTGAACATCATCACCGGTTCATCATTGTTAAAAGCGGTTTGTTCAACTGTTGTGTTGGAGTCAACTGGTGGTGCTTCTTCAACCGTAGTTGTTGTAGCAGGTGTATCGGGTATAAGAGTATTATCATGTTGAGCGGAAACAAATGCGGATACACACGAGCACGTTCATCAATATCGTCACTGAACAGAGAAGCAAATAACCTTTCCATTTGTTGACGAGTGAAATGTGGGGCTTGTTTGGTGATGATGGGGTTTGGGGGAAGTTTAAGCGGTTGTGACCGGGTTCTAAGCTGTTATACTCAAAAGCCATTTCCGTAAGTTCATCAAAATGAGCATGAATCGTTTCCATAACCTCCTTTGTTCGACGATTCCAGTTTCGGAAACCTTTAGAATTATCACAATATCCAATAAAGACTCCAATGTCGGCTTTGGCTTTGAGCTTTCCAAAGTCATCACGATCATTATTCGGATAGCAAAGAGATCCAAATACATGAAAGTGTTTGAGATTCGGTTTTCTTTTGTGGACAAGCTCGAAAGGTGTTTTGTTGTGGCGTTTTGTAATCATAGACGGGTTTTGAGTATAGCATGCGATGATACGACTTACGCCCATAAGTAATCTGGGAGTTTAGCATTGATTAACATTGTTCTTGCGGCTTCCACTAACGTTCGGTTTCGTCTTTCAACAACTCCGTTTTGTTCGGTGTATGCGTGCAATAGATGTCGATCTTTGAATTCCCACTTTCTCATAAAATTCACGAAGAGTTTGGTTAACAAATTCAGTGCCTCTGCATTCGATTTGTCGAACGGTGTTTTGTAGCTGAACTTGTATTTTCATGAGAAAGGTGATGATCATTTGTGGAGCTTGATCTTTGCTTCGAAGAAAGTAGACCCAAGTCCAGCGTGAATAGTCATCAACAATTACTAAGATGTAGCGTTTGCCATTGATCGTTTGCACGCGCATCGGGCCACACAAATCCATGTGAAGAAGATGAAGCACATGCTTTGAGAGTTGTTCCACCTTTGAAGGAATATGAGCACGAGTGCTTTTGCCTTGTTCACAAGCTGAGCAAAGGTGATCTTTAGAATACCAAAATCGTGGGAGTCCTTCAACTAGTTTGTGTCGAGCAAGGTTGGTGATGGTTTGAAAGTTTAGATGTGAGAGACGACGGTGCCATAGCCAGGATTTTGTTGATGTTGCCTTTGAAAGTAAGCAAATGGGAGAAGAAGCAACCATGTCTTGCATAGAGATAGTGTAAAGACTGGAATTACGCGAGCGAGACATAAGGTCGTTTCCTTGTAGATCACGAATGAAACAAGTTTTCTCCCTGAAAGCAACCTCCAAATCTCCATCACAAAATTGACCTCTTGAAAGCAGTTGTGACCGAGGCCTTAGACATAATAAACCCTGCTAATTTCGATGTTCCCATTGATATAGTCTCCGTAGCCCATGATAGCTGCGAAGTGATCATTCGAACGACGGTGCCAATGAACTTTGCAATAAAGTTTGATAACAGTTTAAGGTTGCCCGTCATGTGTCGGGAACATCCGCTATCAACAATCCAGAGAATGATCGTATCACCGCATTACACCAGGCGACACAGGATGGAATAGAAGTAGATGTGGAACCCGAAATGTTAGAGGGTTCGGTATAGTAGACATACACACATCAATAGCTTTAGGTATCCATTTAAATCCTAGTGTGTTATATATCCATTTCGGCCATCTCCAACTAGTATTTGCTTTAGTCTTAGTGAATGCACTAGGTGGTACTACATTCCTAGGAGGTGAAACTGGAGCTACAGGGACAGCAATGCGTTTCTTAGAATCTAAAGAGGCGGTCTACCAAGCACAGACTTAGAAAGATTAGTGGGCCTAGAGGTATTCGGTTCTTAGGATTCCTTAAACGAGAGATGATAGCTTTAGCAACACATTTATCATGACAATCGGAATTCATACTTTTACGACAAATAACACAAGGTGCATCGGACTGAATATCAAAAGTGCTTAAAGGTTTAGCATTCGTTACATCACTATTTCTATTACATGTTGACGCCTTAATATCTATAGTGGAAACAACGTGAGTCTTATTCATAGTCCTAGGGTGTTCTTCTACTTTAGCATTCTTTATTGATCTTTTCTTAGGTCACAACTTCCTATTCTTCGATGTAGTGCTCTTAGGTCGTGAAGTGCGGACGTTTGGAAAAGACCAACTATTCTGTTTTTGTAGAATGAAGCACGTTAGCAACTTGTGATTTGGCAGTAGTGATTCTAGGTTCATGATTACTAAGTGTTCCGGGGCTATTCTCTTAATTACTGTAGGCGGAAGTTGTTCATACTTTCCTAACATTTCTCTTAACTTGAAGATAGTGTGAATCGGATCTTGATTTTCAGACCGAATATTTCCGGCAAAATGCATAACTTCTTTAGTGTGTGCAAGATAATGATCAAGTTCATTTGATGCTTCATCACGAGTCTTTTTGAGTAAATCAAATATGACACCATATTCCTTTTTAACTTTTACAAGTTCTTGTTCATATTTTGAGATTTGACACTTAAAAGACACGTTTTGATCATCCGTTGCTCAATTTTTGGATCGAAGTTTTGTCATGGCTGGGCGATTTTGTTTGATAAGCAAGTTGTTGATCGTGAATATCTTTTTGACACCAATTAAGACGACGTATTGCATTTGAAAGTTCGTTTGACAATCGTTTGTTTTCAACTTTTAAGGACTCGATCTGAAGCACATTATCGGTGTTCTCAACATTTACCACAGAATCAACGATATCGCAGAGATATAATCAAATGCATATTACAAAGAATTCAATAGCACAACATTATGGACATCAACACGGATGACATCTTCCAAGAGTCGATCAACATCTTTTCTCAACATTTTCTTTTTACGTTTAGTATTAGAAATAGATGTTTCGTTTTCTAAAACAACCTTCATCAATCTAAGTTCCTTATGAAAGTCCTTTTCCCAAGACAATGCACAACTTTTCAAATTTTTAACATTTGGTAAAAGATTTTTCGGAAAAATGTCTCTTTGTTCTCGCGCTAGAGGCGATTGAAAATGTTGAACTTTGATTTCGGAATGATATTCTATCTCATGTTGTAAAGTTTTGAGGTAAGCCATGAAAAGGTCAAAATATCGAAGAATTTTGCGATTTTCAGGTTTTGAGTTTACTTCACGGATGGAAGGTAAAGGACCATAAGTTTGTGCATAATCTGGTTTGGGATTAACATTAGAAGACTCGGACATTTTTATGATAATCCTTGGTGTGTTAGAAGAATCCGTTGGTGTGACGAAAGTGACCGCTTTTTATAATTAAAAGGTTTGTTGTAAACAACATTTTCTAATTTTGATCGACTCTCGTCTTATGCATCTAATTCCTCTTGACGATGATATTCAACAACACTCATAACAAAATTATCAATTTTATATTATGCAGGAAACTTATTTGGTTTGAATGCTTTAGTTGAAAGCTTAGGTTTGTAATCAGCAAGATTTGGTCCATAGCCATTTGGATTTGGTTTTAAAGTAAACTTTTCAATAGCTGTGACCGACTCACCATGTTTGTAAACAACAGTTTTAAACTCTTTAAGTTTGTTTTGCAAGCCGATGATTTCTTCAAGATGATCATCTATTCATTTCGTTGAATGCTTTTTGTATGCAGAGAACTGTTTTTGACAAGTTAACAACTCAGCCTTAGCTTTTTGATTTTCCAAGGTGAGAGCGTTAATTTGCTTTTTATGTTCATGTTTCAGTTGTTCTATTTCAGACAACAAAGCATTCTTCGAAGCGGCTAGATCACGCATCTGTCTTTCTAAATATTTTTCGTTTTGATGAGATTTGGCAAAGGCTGCTTCAAAACCGTTTTCACGTTTTTCTTGAGTTTTGAAAAAGTTGAGTTGCTTTTGTAAACATTCAAAATCCTTGGTTAACAGTGCATTTTTGCTTTTCAAGTCCTGATTAATTGCACGACATTCTTCCACTATGGTTTGTTGGTCTTGTATTAAACGAGCAAAATCTGGATGAGGCAAAAGTTCGGCGTGTTCAACGTGAGTCACAACATGATCATTACTGAGATCCTCAAGTATAACCACGGAGTCAATTTGATTATCAAGGGAAACCGTTTGGTCATCTTGATCGTCAAATATAACTACGGGGTCTAGTTGAAAATCATCGGAATGAGATGTGGACGACTCATGTTGAACATTCTGAGCCTTGCCGGATTCAGATGTTGGCGGAGATATTAGATCGAGAGATGAATATATGGTTTGTTCGGGTACACGAGACAAGCCATCGGTGTCATATACTGGGCCTGTGTCACTCATGTGTAACTCATGCATATTAGCCATCAACATAACTTGCATTGGCTTGCAAGTCCTCCATATCATCATCCGAGTCGCATTTGCCATAAAGCTCATTTCTTTGTCTGTGAGAGTTCCACCAGCTTCATCCTTAAGAGCCAAAAGAAGAGCCTCTTTGTGATAAGCACGCCCTTGTCCTCGGCTTTGGGCATGCATTAGCCAGGTGTCCCTTCTCATTGCGGTTGTAGCATCGAAGACCATTCAACCCAGTTTGAGCATTTCCCTGTTCCACCACTTGAGCTCGATTGTTATTCCTACCCACAGCATTAAACCCTTGACCACCGCCCATTTGATGACCATAACCACGATTCTAAACTTCAACTCGTCCATTGTTCACAACAGCTTGATTCCTTGTGTTAGATGAGGAACGAATACGGTTGTTGGATTTGTTGGTATAACGGCTAAAGGCATTAGCAATCATAGCAAATCCTTGTTGCAATGTTTCGAACGGATCAGATTCCTCATTAGCTTCACTGACAAGTGCTTGAGCATTGTTGTTGTTGTATGGAACCAATTGAGTTTGTTGAGATTGAGGCTGTGAAGGATCATATGGTGTGATTGTAGCAGTTGGTTGAGTTTCTGGTTGAGGAGAATAAATGTTTTGAGCATATAAGGCAAGTTGTTGATTTTCCGAATGTGTCTGTGGAGCAATTTGAGCACGGAGAATCCTTTCCCTATCAACTTCCTTTTCATGAGGCTTCAAGTAATCGTACAACAATTCATATGTAGAATGATGCATATTCTTCGCTTGACGGAGAAAAATGACATACTTCTCCCATTCAGGACCAAGACTACTTAGGAACTTAGTATTCACTGCAATTCTTGGCATGATGATGTTGTGTTTATCCAAATCATTGATGATGTCAAAAGCGATGATGATAAGACTCAAGTGTCTCTCCAAGTTCAATCATGAAGTGTTCATAAGCCAAGTAAATTTTGGATTCCAAATCCTCCGATTGAGTCTGAGATCCTTCCATAAGAAGAAGAATATGATCCCACATTTTCTTTGCAGTCTTTTGAGCATCAACACTTCAAAGAATTGGGTTAGGTAATCCTAAGAGGATATATTGCATTGCAAGTTCATCAGCTTCATAGTGTAGAAGTTCCTCTGCATTCAAGTCGGCAACATTAGCAATGTTTGATTGTTCATCTCTTGGTGGATTAGCATTTGGATCGGCGGGTACGATAACAGTAGGCATCTGAAATGGACCTTCCAAGATAACCTTCTTTAAGAACTTTCCATGTGGCTTCTTCAGATCACAAAATCTAAAGAACCTTATCACCCATTGATCGTAGTTTCTTGGAGTGAGCATTGGAGGTCTATCAAGTGATCCAGCCTCATGAATTGATTGTTGGCTGCTTAAAGCTTCACACATCTTTGCAAACCAAGTGGGTTCCTTCATAGTGTTCCTTGATGGATGTTGATTGAATTCATTTGTGTAGGGTTGAACTTGAAGACTTGGTGGTGGTTGAACCATTTGAGGTGGTGGAATTGCACCAAGTTGTGGAGTATGTTGTTGATAAATTGCTTGTTGTTGATTCCATTGTTGATGTTGTGGAGTTAGTTGTTGTTGACGTTGAGAATAAGTGTAAGGGAAATAGTTAGAGTATGGTGGTTGTGACATGTTGAAAAACTTGTGTTGGTAAAAATGGATCTTTTTAGTCGAATGAACCTTTGTTGATGAAGTGTCCTTAGGCGTAGAAATCACAAGAAACCAAGTAGGACTTATGCGTAAAAACACCAAAGTTACGCGTAACAATCACTAGTTACGCGTAGATTTAGCTTACGCGAAAGTAGGGTAAAGACACTAAAGTTATGCGTAGACACAAAGTTAGGTGTAGAAACTTATGCGTAGGATTACCTTATGCGTAAGACTAGGCTTAGGTGTAAGATGAATCTTATGCGTAGGATTTCTACGCGTAAGCTTTATGCTTATGCGTAAGTTTAGGGTTTTTAGCCCAAGTGATCGTTTACACTATCACAGTGCAAAAGATATCCAAAGTCGACGTATTTTCAGGCTTATCCAAGCAAGAAAACACGGAGTAAACCACGAAACTGAAGATCAAACCAAGGATAAAGTTACGCATAGAACTAGGGTTTTCATACGCGTAGCTTTACTCGTAAAAATGATTTTGCCCAAAGTTGTTTCTAAACCAGATTTTTGTTATGGAATAGCTTCAATATCACCAAAATAACACAAAAGTGTGAAACTTGATGAATCAAAACGGCTAAACAGGTTACGCGTAGAACGACACCCACGAACAAAAACAAGCTTAAAAACTATGATCCACGCATAAAGTTTGAAACTTTTTGCCAAAAACAGTTATTTTAACACCTTAAAACATTGAAAGTACAAGAATCTTGGATTAAAAAGTGAAAAAACGTGTTTTTAAGCGATCCAAAGTGTTAACCACGTTTACGCGTAAGACCGAAAACAAAAACACTTCAAAAACGAAAGTGTTAACCCAACTATTTGGCGATTGATACCATTGTTAGGTCACTAGATTTACAACACAAGCTTATTAGAAAGAGATAGAGGCGATTGAACAAGATTCACACACACACACGATATTATAGAGACGGTTATGCGTAGAGTGTAATGAAGAGAATAACTTGAACAACCAACCCTCAAGTGAGGGTTATACAAGAGTATTTATAGGCAAGGAGCTAGGGCAACACTCCCACTCCTTCCCTTTTCCTTATTGGACATGGGCCTAAGCTTATGGGCCTTCTACATAAGCTAGACCTTAAACAAACATAAAGGCCATAATAAGCTACCTATTACATATGAGTAACTAACACTTGAATAAAGGTTTAGGAGTTATTCCAACAGCAACTATGCTCTTAGTTGAGCATAACTAGTCATCATCAAGGATACCGTGACTAGAATTGAGTGTCATCTCAATTATACTAGCATCATTATATACAACAATATGCTCTTTAAACATCCATAAACTTTGAATATTATTTGTTTGGTGTCATTCAAACTTCAAGTTTGTTGACTATGACAATTACACAACAATTGTTGTATAGAATCTGGGAGCAACTCCTGAGGAATGCAATTCTAAATCCAAACACAAATATTACAATGTTGTTAAATCATCTTGTAATCAAGCATGATACAACAACCTTATACACAACATGATGTACATGATGAATCTTCAAGTTAGATTTTAAGATCTCATTCATATCTTGTCAAAGATATGTATTCATCATGTTCTATTAAACTCATTTATTTACCACATATGTTTATAATAATAAACATATATACCAAGGTTGTATGTCTTATTTCCAAATCTTACAAACAAAGTTTCATTCCCAACTAAAACTTAATTTAGGTGGAATGTAGTTGCCCATACAACATATAAGATTTAAGAAAATAAAAAAAAATACTCCCACTAGCTTTTAGGAATACTTATGAGCAATCTTATTTTAACTATTAAATCAAACATGGATTTAATTTTAAACATAAGAATCAGCTCTTAGATGCATGCATATATCCATTTATGGATTCTTGCAGTTTGTACATATTCGAAGATTATTTGAACTCATAATACTCTTTATATTACTGATCGTCCTCGCAAAAGTAATTCCACAACAAAGAGTTTTGATATTCATTGTCAAAATTTCATATCAATGAAACTGAGTATGACAATTATAATCTTTATACATCTATTTAATGTATCTAGGATATAATATTCAATCATAGTTAATTGCTTAAGTATGATTAATGTTATTGTCACTAGGCATGCATTAAATATGTGTACAATATTGTCCATATAATTTCTACACAAAGATTTAAACCACTCGGGTTTCCATCATTTGAAGAAACTCATCTTCATTAAGATAAACCAAGTATCTAAAGTTGAATATCTTTATGGACAACATCTCTACATTCATTGTATGATTGATTTACCACAATTCACCATTTGGTAAATTCATCATTAACAGGCTTACCATGATCTTGTAACTCATATTCCTCAGCATATTAAATATCTGAGATATCCTTACGAATCTATGAATGATAATTCCATCATATTAAGGTCTATCAATTACATGTTTAGCCTCATCATGATATTTGCTAGTGCATTTTAGAAGATTGTGTATTTTGTAATTTAATCTTTCAAGATGTAAACAAAACTCCCACTTGCCTTTAACAATTTAAAGATTACCTTTAAATAGTTTAGCAAGTAGAGCAACAATACATTTTTCTCTTTTGGAATATTACAAAAAATATTTACAGTTCCTGACATTGATTCGTTACAACCCACTTTACAAGTAGTTTAACAAATTCAGAACTTCATTATAAGACTTAGTGGCTGTTTGATAAACCGATGTAATTTAGCGCTGAATGAATCAAAGATGCTGAACAATTCAAAGAACCTGAATGAGCTACGTCCTGAACAAAAATAACCGTTTGAAAACTCTTTTGAATCAACACTCTGAATGATTAAAATTACCATTTTATCCTTTATACTCAATTAGTGTAATATTAACAAAACATCAACTGTACGTTCCATCAAATTAAATATAATAATAGTTTTATAGTGTTAAGGATTTAAAAAAAATAAAAACAAAAAACTTTTCAATATATATTTGACATCATGGGAATTTGCCAAGTAAAAGTTTTGTTCTTTGCGTAAAGTATAAAAAGAATAGTACTACTAAAACTACAATAATAAAAAAGACAAAAGGACAAAATAGGTAGATGTTGAGTAGTGAACGAAGTACTACTAATAACTAAAATATTAGAAAAAGACAAAAGGACAAAATAGGTAGATGTTGAGTACTGAACAATTTTGTGTGCTTTTAGCATAAGCACTGCATGCTCCAAAAGCTTTCAATTTGGTTCAGCGACTTCTTTTTTTTATCAAACAACATGCCATCTGACCGATTCAAATATTCTCCTCTTAATGGTCCAATTCAAAGGCTATCAAACATGGCCTTAACGTGATTCCTCACTTTCCATAAAAATGGTGTTTTATTAATCTTCTAGGTTGGAGTCTTATTGAGTATATTCAATCTATACTTAATATACTAACCTTGATAACTTTTGGAAGAAACTATAGTTATCTTGAATCAAACAATGCCAATAGATTTTGATTCTTCTAACTGAACATACCATAAAACTATGGTATTTCATTAGAATTAATATTGTAAGATAATCTAACCATATTTAAGATAACCATCTACTCTTTGGCTTACCTATTTACAAACAAAGTAAAACTTAATGGTACAATAGAATTACCAAGTCAATTGCATGCATTATAACACAAGTATTCTTGACCTAGTCAAAAGACATAACAGTTATAATCCCAGTATATGTTATAAGTCATTGATCAACTCATTGACTTCATGTATATGACTTAAAACATAGCAAGTTAACATCTTACTTTATATTGTAAGTCTTGTATTAAAAGACTTCATGTTTGTGACTTTACAAAGAAATCATAAACATGTATAATTAAAGTAATTATGAACACGACCTCGAGTTTCAATTAATAATTTCAAGTTAATATTTACTACATATATTTAAGTAGTATTAGATTACTTCATTTAATTATGTCATTCCATGACATGTTCAACGTAAGAAACTGCAAAATCATCCATGCTCGTTCTCACGATACGTGGATATTTTACCTTGGGCTACAATCTAGTTCACGTTCTCACGTAACATAAATTGTAACTACAAGTGTTTCTTAAATATTGAATGACACAAATATTTAAAGTAGTCTTTGTTATCATCTTGACACATGTTCTCAATAGCGCAATCATACATATTTAAATGTTTAATTCCTATTATAACGTTACTTTCTTACCTTACGGTCAAGAGAATCCATTTAAATCATATTTATATGTGTTGTACCTTGCACACAATAAAGATCTCTCTCACTTGTGCATGGAACAACATCATGTTGCATATAAACAACACGATACACGTTCGTTTATTTAATTAATATGATTTGTGTCATAGAATAACAAGTAGATGTAGGACTAAATTTTTTAGTAAGGAAGCATTACCGACTATCCCTAAAAACATAAGTGCATACAATTGGAAGGTAATTATCTATATGATATTCAAGAGATAATTTGGATTACTACACAACAAATAAGGCTTGTAGCTCCCACTGAATTAGAAATCATTTCAACAACTTCTTATTCAGTAATGCAACACAATGCTCCCACTGAATTTGACAACATTGTAAGTGTTTCATAACCAGTGAAAACAAAATGCTTGTTTTTTACTTTCCTACTCTTTTAAGAACCATACGTAACAAATACTTAGGTACTAAATAGTGTATTCTACTTTGTGAATGATGGGTTATCCATCAATGTTATTAACTCAAAAAATTGGGTATGCAATTTCTTCCTTAACATGCCTACCATGCCCATAATGGTATGTAGCACATTTAAAGGTTAAAGCAAAACAACTAGATAAATTATGCTAGTTTGCCTTTTACCAATTTTCGCGGTAATTAGTCTAGCTTCTAATTTAGTAACTCATATACATGTTTTCCAATTAACCAAAAGTCATGTTTGTTAAAAAAATCATTCACCAAATGAGGGTAATGAAATATTTATGGAAAATAAGATGTGAAATTCATTGCTATGAGTTACATTAGAATTTAGACAATTCAAATGTTCCTATTATACCTTTCTCATTCATGAAAAGGAATAAGATTGAGTCTCATTCTTCTCTCATGGAAAAGAGATTTTTTTTGTATTTTCGGTAAATTATTCTCGATCAAACATTTGTTTGAAAGCAGAATCGATCAATTTACTAATAAAAGACTAAACCACGTTTACGGTTAAATGTTGCATTAATACATTCAAAAGAATTACAAAATTCGATTTTAGTATTTTCGATAATTAACCTTTTCAAGAAAATAAAATACACATGGTTCGTAAACATATAACCTTTTAATTTTCACTGAAAACTAGGATCCAAATTGACATAGTTTCATCACATCAGTTGATCTGCTAGTAATGAAATTATTCAAAATGGTACGAGTCGAACCTCAATTGCCAATTTTCAAATTTGCAACTCCTAGATTTATGGGATTTACATATTGCCTACAACAGTTGCAATGTAAGCATGTTTTATCCCTTTCTTATGCCTTGAGTTTCCAGTTCTCACTACAAAACTCAGTTAAGTTTTCCAACCTAAGAAAATGCAAAATCATCCATGCCCGTTCTCACGCAAATAAAAAGTAATCTCAGGTGTTTCCGTTTCATTGGATGACATATAACTTAAATTAAGGGTAATAAAATTGATTTTTGCTATCAAATCAAATATATACAAAGATGTCATGCATTCATCTTCATAGCATAAGGTTTTATTAAAACAGTCATATCCTTTTTTAATGTTTATGCTTTTCATCATCAAACTTTAATCGAGGTATTGGTTACACCAATTAAAGAATTACCTTTAATTACCACTATATCCTACTGTTGCATGAGTAATAAGACCCAAGTTATTCGGATAATTACCACAAAAGTGGCGCGTAGAATTTAAGGTCAATTCACCTTTAAGATTGTATGCACATTATATAGGAATACTTGGTAACTCCATTAAGACGCACAAACGAGCGGAGAATTAGGTCAACGCGAAGCATATTACATACCCTCATCTTTAAGGTCACAATTTAATGCGTACCAACCTTGTACCCATCTTTTAGTTTGTCAATAATGGGTGAGCCGTTCTAACTATTTTGTGCATAAACATCAATCAATTAAACGATTACGATTACTATGCTTAAAAACACATGTTTCACCATTGTTTAGATCAGTTTATTTTTCTTATAAAAATACCCTTGTTACACAAAACAAACAAGCAAGTATTTAAAAATAAACATATAAACAATGAATACATAACTTAACAATTAATCATGCATATCAAATAGCCACATGCAAACCTTCTGATAAATCCTATTAATAATCAATTATAGATCTGTCAATATGTATATGTCTAATTAAGACTTTCACCCGTTTTCATCAATGTACAATGTGAGCCACATGCATCAATTCATCGATTGCGTAAGTAAAAAATAAACATATACCACATAGCACATAATTGATTTAATAATAATGATTGAGGTCTTCCCCAATTTTAGATCTATCAAAAATTAGTGTATATCACTTAACCAATTAAAGCATATAATAAAAAGGATCCATGACAAAACATGCATGTATTTATCATTGACATAAATTACACTTAACAATTAATGCAATTAAACAAGAGTTACGCAATTTAATACACATAAAATTGCATGCAACCTAGGGTTTTCTAATCCAATTAAAAACAAAAGTTTACAAAACCCTAATTAGGGCACAAAAAAGCCCACCCCCAAAAATTAGGGTTTAGGTTTTGCAAACCCTAGATCTACACATACAATTAATAACACAATACAATTTATTTGTTTTATGCGTTTCAGTAATTAATTACTAATTATACAAGGCTCGTGATGCCATTGTTGAGGTAAAGAAACATGATATACAATAATAACATTTATGACACCACAGAGTACACAGCGAAAGACTTCATATAATTGTAAATTAATTAACCCAAAAGTAAAGCGTAAACATACCTTTTTCCAAATTTCAAGAACTTCTTCAATCAAGAACCCTAATTAGTTTTTATGTGGTTTAACGAATTGACCCTTACCGTTTTTCAATTCAAACCAATTGATGTAACAATAGTGTGTTACACCACGTTCTTGTACACACGTACTATTAGCAATTCAATGCGAATGCTAGTTCTTGATCACAATAGATTAACCAAACACCTTTTTTATGCTCAAGGTCACTCGCAAATCCCTTACATGGGGTTTTACTCGTCGACCTAAGAACAAGAGGGAAGAAAGAAGAAGTTTGGCCTTCTATTGAAATCTAGTGTACCAAAGGATGAATACATGGAGATGTATTTATAGCCTTATGGTAGATGTCAAGATTACTATGGTTTCCGATGTGGGATTCCATAGTTTCGGCCAAAAACAAGCCCAAAAGAGGATTCCTAAAACCTTCTCTTGGCTTGTTAACTTTTCTTCATATTCCGTTGACATTTAACGACCGATAGTCACTTCCGATAAGTACTTATCGCTCGTTAAGTCGTTTATTGTGAATTTAATAATTAAACATAATATTTATATTAGAGTTAATTACATAAATCGTCCTTGTGGTTTCTTTGAAAATTACGAATCCTGTCCCTGTACTATTTTTCTGACGGATCCTGTCCCTGTGGTTTATGATTTTTACGGGTCCAGTCCAAATTTCGACCCGACTTCTAACGGTCGTTAAAAAGGACTTAACATGACATAGATTCTAACGTGAGGACTAACATTGTATTTTGGTTTTAACGATCGTTATACGAACCACAGGGACGATTTATGTAATTTACTCCTTAAAAAAATAAAGTTTTTTATTTTTAATTTTATTATTCGAAATTTTTTTAATTATATTAAGATTAAATTTTTTAATAAAAAAATACTTTTTTTTTAAATTTAATTTTCATTTTATTATAAGAAATTAAAAAAAAAATAATTATATTATAATAAATTAAAAAAACTATTATTAATTTTTTTTTTAATTTTATAAAAAATCAAAAATTTATAATAAAACTAAAAAAAAAATAGTTTTAATTTTATTACAATAAATTTCTTTTAAAAAAAACAGTTTTTTCTTTAAAAAAATTAATTTTATTAAAAATATTAAAATAAAATTAAAAAAAAAACAAAAAAGAACTTTTTTTAATTTTATTATAAAACGGATGAAAGCGTATAAAAAACATTTTTATACGGTTTCTTTCGTTTTTGTATGAAAATGTTTGAAACAACGTACAAAAATGTATGAAAACAACGTTGTTTTTGTACGTATGAACGTTGTTGTACGTTTTCATACATTTTTGTACGTTGTTTTCATATATTTTTGTACATTGTTTTCATACAAAAACGAACGAAACCGTATAAAAACGAATGAAACGTATAAAACAAACGAAACCGTATAAAACGTTTTGATACGGTTTCGTCCGTTTTATAATAAAATTAAAAAAAGGTTTTTTTTGTTTTTTTTAATTTTATTTTAATTTTTTTAATAAAATTAGTTTTTTTAAAGAAAAACCATTTTTAAAAAAAACTTATTATAATAAATTTAAAATTAATTTTTTTTAGTTTTATTATAAATTTTTGATTTTTTATAAAATTTAAAAATAAAATTAAAAATAGTTTTTTTTAATTTAATATAATAAAATTAAAATTTATTTTTTTAATTTATTATAATAAAATAAAAATTAAATTTAAAAAAAAATGATTTTTTTATTAAAAAATTCAATCGTAATAAAATTAAAAAAATTTTGAATAATAAAATTAAAAAGAAAAAACTTTATTTTTTTAAAGAGTAAATTACATAAATCGTCCCTGTGGTTTGTATAACTATCGTTAAAATCAAAATATTAGCCCTCACGTTAGAATCTATGTCACGTGAAGTACTTTTTAACGACCGTTAGGAGTCGGGTCGAAATTTGGACTGGACCCGTAAAAATCATAAAGTACAGGGACAGGATCCGTAAGAAAAAAAGCACAGGGACAAGATCCGTAATTTTCAGCAAACCATAAGGATGATTTATGTAATTAACTCTTAAACATCGAGTCTCATACGTAAAGTGTGCAATCCCGTGGTCTCGAGTTCGAATCCGATTATACACATATTAAATATTTCCATAAACCAACAAAATTGAAATCTGATGAATATGAAATATCCATGTACAGAGGTACTATTTCTCAACTTCGAAAATGCTGATGCGGATCAATGGGACAACGAAATCTTTGGTGGCAAACCATCTTGCGGAATCAGTGGCTGGAGCCATGACAATAAGAGCTTTCAAACAAGAAGACCGGTTCTTTGCAAAAACTCTTAAAGTTGTTGACATAAATGCCAGTCCTTATCTGCACACTTTTGCTGCAAACAATTGGTTGATCCAACGGCTAGAAACAATCAGCGCAACCGTTTTATCAGCTTCAGGACTCTGCATGGTGTTGCTTCCACCTGGAACTTTCAGTTCTCGTAAGATTTTTGAATTCACTCTTTTCTTTTAGGGGATGTTTGGATGTACATATATTTGCGTATTAAATATTTCATTTTGCAGGTTTTATTGGAATGACAATATCTTATGGGCTCTCTTTGAACATGTCACTTGTTATGTCCATTCAAAACCAATGCACATTGGTCAACTATATCATTTCAGTTGAACGGGTCCATCAGTACATGCATTTACTGAGTGAAGCTCCTATAGTGATAGAAGATAATCGTCCCTCTGCTAATTGGCCCAACGCTGGTGAAGTTGAAATTCAAGATTTGCAGGTATAAGTCACAACCTTTTGAACCTTTAGCAGTTAAACATATAACCCAGATGTGTCTCTAATGGGTCAAATTATAAATTTAGTCATGGTTAATTGATTGAAAATGTATCTCACCTTTCTTCTCTTTTCTTGTCTTGTACCAATCTCTATTTTTTCTACTAATAACATATAACTTGTTAATCATACTAAACTGTCACGTTAGCGTTAGTACACAAAATAGCATGATTAAGAATTTACATATATTTTTAAAGGAAGAAAGGTCAAACGTCAAACGGGTCAAAAGTCACCAAAACTGTATTTTAGTGCACACAGCCTCATAGAGAAAAACTACTCATTTTGACACGAACTCATTTGAGCATGTTATCAAAACCGCCAAATCTGCACATATTACTAGCTAGAGTGTTATATCTTTGGAAAAACAAATTAGGTATCGACCCGATGCACCTCTTGTTCTTCGAGGGGTGACTTGCACATTTCAAGGAGGCCACAAGATTGGTATTGTTGGGAGGACATGTAGTGGGAAGACTACGCTCATTGGTGCTTTGTTTCGTCTGGTGGAACCTGCTGGTGGTAAAATAATTGTTGATGGGATAGATATTTCTACTGTTGGACTTCATGATTTGAGGTCACGTTTTGGGATCATACCTCAAGATCCTACACTTTTCAATGGAACTGTTAGATACAATTTAGATCCCTTGTGTCAACATACTGATCAAGAAATATGGGAGGTAAATCTCAGATTTTATATGTATTAAGTAATTAGCTTATGTTTTTCAGTGCCAAATCATGCAAAATTCTTGTTTTTCTGCTAATCTACTATTGAAGGTTCTCGGAAAATGTCAGCTTAGAGATGCCGTTCAGGATAAAATAGGCAGGTTGGATTCCATAGGTAATGCATTCACAATGTGAAAAATTAGAATATGTAAAAAATTCTTCGTAAGTACGCTATGCCTATATCTGTTCAAGCCTGTTTACACAAATCACAAACAAGGGACAATAGTTTATATATGATTCCGTTTAAGGGACCAATTTATTGTTTCTATAGTCAACACAGGTAACGTGGTCCCTTAAATCTAATCGAAATAAAGTGTAGTTTCTTAAATAAAAATAATAAAGTCAATTACCTATACAGACCAATAGGCAATACAAATTACTAGATTGGACCAAAAATCCATCAATTACCAAAATGAACTCTGACAATAAAAGATGCATCGACCATTTCTTAAGATCTACTATCAAATAGGATGGGAAGTTTCCAGAGTACTATTTACTAAATCCAAACCCTTTTTCTAACTCATGTATAAAATATAATACAATTGATGTGAAATAGTAATTCTAGACATGTTACTAGTAATAAATATCAATATGTGAAAACCAATTTTGGCTCGCCTACAATTTTTTTGGTACGCCCAGCACTCGCCCAGATATGTGAAAACCAATTTTGGCTCGCCCTACAATTTTTGTTGTACGCCCAGCACTCGCCCAGGTTCTTATACTCGCGTAGCATCTAGCTTATCATCTTCGTTCGCCCTAGTATCGCGCTTGAATCGCCCCACTGATCGCTCAAAATTTCAGTCACTTTTCAATCGCATAGAAGAATGAGAGACACGTGTAGGGTTTAAAAGTTGTCCTGGATGGAATCTAACGTATGAGAAAAGATCGGTACAGAACAAGATTTTGCTAAAGAACAAAGTGCTCCATCTCAACCGCTCATCCATCTTCAATCCAACGGTTGAGATTAATTGACATTTTGTTATAATTATTAACTAAAAGGCATTTTAGTAATTTTACTAGCTCAAAAAGTCACGGGTCTCTTTCACTTCTCATTTCATTTGTACATATTCTCTCTCCAGGTTACAAACACACACTCTTCTCACCTAAAACACACACTAACCACAATAAACCATCATTGATCTTCGATATCACCGTCGATCTGACGTTGATCCACCACCGATCTGTCTTTCTGTCATCTATCCATAATCGATCCGCCGTTCGCCGCTAGTTCATAGTCCACCGTTGATCTAAAAGTTTTTGAAAGTACAGGTTATTGAATCTAATTTGATTTGTGTTCCTTTTATTGAAGTATGTAATTAGAATATAATTATTGTTATTTGCAAAATGGTTATCACCCATATATGTCACCGATTTTGTAAACAATTGAGATTGCTCCTTGTCAACAAAATATTAATTTACTCGACAACCTTTTTTGCAATTTGACAGTTTTAGCTAGAATACAGATTGATGTTGTAATGATATGTAGCTATGGTGATCATGATGTTGCAAACAAAAATTTGATGTTTAGGATTTTTTATGGGGTCAACGCATTTTGGCCTGACCCGCGTGGCCGATTATGACCCGTTATCTAACCTGCTCATTTGGCTCACCAGCTACACTATGAGTTGCATTTTGTTCCTATCTTTCACCTTGGTATTTCTTAACGTTTTTACAAAACTGTATTCATATGCAGCTTACGGAAGTGACGGAGATAACGAGAAAAAGCTCAAGCAGTTAGAAGTCACGGTTCAATAAATCACTTAGTCTTAAAGTTACTACTCCAATTGATTATATTGAGTTTAAGTGATTTACATTTTTTTTTCTTTCCCATTTTTGTCCTACAAAACATTGGATCGTGTTCAAGTGAGTTAATAGAGCTATGGTTGTAAATGAATATTGACATTTGCTTGTGTTCACAAATAAATAGATTGTTCGTGTTTATAAACACGAGGTTGGCTCCGTGTATAGTTTGAGCTCAACATGTGCGACCATGGTGTTTCAAAATAATAACTAAACTAACAATCATGAATCCGGGATGTAGTTATGCATTGTATCTAGTCTAGTGATTTTTTTGACGAATCCTTTGTGATTCATACAGAATCCCATGGGATTCATACAGAATCCCATGGGATTTATACAAATCACAAGTGAATTTTTTACGAATCCCGTGAGATTTTTTTACGAATCCCATGGGATTTTTCTGGACGGAAATTTTGAAAAAAAAAAGTTCGTCTTTTTACGAATCCCGTGGGATTTTTTTACGAATCCCGTGGGATTTTTTTTGAATCCCGTGGGATTTTTTTACGAATCCCGTGGGATTTTTCTGGACGGAAATTTTGAAAAAAGAAAGTTCGTCTTTTTACGAATCCCGTGGGATTTTTTACGAATCCCGTGGGATTTTTCTAGACGGAAATTTTGAAAAAAAAAAAAGTTCGTCTTTTACGAATCCGTGGGATTTTTTACAAACTCGTGGGAGTTTTTACTGAATCCCGTGGGATTTTTCGGGCGAAAATTTTGAAAAAAGTTCTACGAAAGTGTATAAAAGTGCATATCAATAGAAAGATGATTTTTTTCTCTTCGCGATGGTGTATTTTTTGTAGCTTGAAGATTTACCGTTTGCAAGATATGATGTTTTTAAAAATGGTGGAAAGTGGGTTTTATAGAATTACATTTTTACCCTTCCTTTGTTAATTTTGCTTTCATCTCATCCATTGGATGAAAAGAAGATGAATGGTTGAGATCTTATGATTTGTTCTTTAGATTATATGTGTTTTGTATTGATCTCACCTCATTTTCGTAAACATGTACTTGTTATGGTCCATTTTAAAAAAATTCCTCAAAATAATAAGACGTGGTGCTTTAAAGAAAGTCTTGATCTTTAAGTGATATTTGAATTTTGCAAGTACAGTAGTGGAAGATGGAACAAATTGGAGTATGGGGCAATGTTAGCTGTTCTGTTTGGGGCGTGCATTGTTAAGACGAAGCAAGATTTTGGTTCTTGATGAAGCAACTGCATCAATCGACAATGCTACAGATACAATGTTACAGGAAACCATTAGATAAGAGTTTGCTGAATGCACTGTCATCACAGTGGCTCACCGCATACCAACCGTGATGGATTGCACCACGGTTCTAACCATGAGTGACGGTCAGTTTCATTTTGTCAAATCTTTACCACTAGCTCAAAACTCTTTTTCCCAAGTTCTAACTTGTATTCAACTTTTAACAAGAAAAATCATGGAGCATGATGAACCAATGAAACTAATGAGAAGAGACAATTCATTGTTTGGACAGCTTGTGAAAGAATATTGGTCACACTCTCAATCTACAGAACTCCGTTAAACTTCATTCAAGATACCTTTATTTGAGGCTGCTGTACCCACCATTTGACGGCTTAGGATCCTGTCATACAAGAATAAGACTTCCGAGATGTATATATACGCGTATGTATTCTTTCGACAACCATCCTTTTGTAGGCTAGGGTGGTTGTTAGCTATGTAGTTATCTCGGTCGAAAATCACATATCGTTCAAGGACCGATATTTGAAATATCGGTTATCGCGGTGAGATATCGGTAAGATATCGGTTTTTTATATTATCTAGAATATTAACTATATATATATTAAAATCATAACAAATTAAACAAAAAAACATAGCATAATATAAATACCCCTTACCTTCCAACTCTCTCATTTTCACTCTCTCACTGCAAAACACACACACACACATATTCCTCCTTTCTCTCTCTATATTTTCCGGCCAACCAATTAGGGTTCCTGCGCCGTCCATTTCCGGCCAACTTCCTACGAAATCCAACATTTACACCACCTATCTCTACTACTTATAATGCACAAATGAATCTCTCTCTTATTAAATTTTCAGACTTTCAGACTTGCAACTAATTAAGCATGATGTACAACACTTCAAAGCACATAATTTTCAGACTTACAAGTAAATAAGCATAGTGTACAACACTTTAATGCACATATTAAAAAAAAGAAATCACCACATTAATGCACATATTAATACAAAAGGAGTTAGCAAAGTTTTTGTTAATGCACATATTAATTGTTGATGTTGGTTAACGCAAGTATAATCGAAAAAAATATATACAAAGAACAATTACACCATCTGACTCTAAAATTTCAACATTCAAATGTATAATCGAAAAAAATATATACACAGAAGAACATCCACATTTCAAAAATACCCTATTGAACTTTTCAAATGAATACACAATCACAAATAAAAGGCTCAACAACTACGAATAGATCATCATTCAACCTCCTTAATACTACTTCATACAATAAAGACATTTAAGTGAATACACAAGTATATGTAATCTCATTTGATCAACAAATCACACATCCATCAACATTCAATGCACATATTCATACCCCGGTTGCAGGGTTTTGTTATTTTATTTTTTTTCCGGTTATATCAAAGTAACAAAGGGTTCTTGGTCATGTGATTTGTTGAAGATGACTGAGATGAGAAGAATTTGATGAAAGAGATGAGTTAGGTGAAGATATGATAAGGTAAGGGACAAAACTGAGTATGTGTTTTTTGGTTTCCTCAAATGAAATGAGATATATTAGGTTCTAATGCCGGGTCTAACATTTCTTTTGGACTGGGCTGAGTAGAACAAATGTGGGGATTTGATTGGGTTGGTTTATGAATCGGGCCTAAATGATATATCATACTTGTGGTTTGGACTTAATTATTAATTGGTTGAAATTTTGATACCTAAATTTTCGATCCAAAATGAATAACAGAAATGAGAAATATATAATATTAGTTTTGTGATTTTGTTATTCGTGTGTGACTATGAGATCATATTGGAAATTAGAGATTACCTTGTGACTACATAGTGAGCTTAAAATATAATTAGTTGATCTGATATCATTTATTCATTTGTACGGTTATTGTTAAAAAAAATGTGTAACCGAACAACATTTGCTCGCGCAAAAACCAAGGCTGAGGTACCCATCATCGCATCGCGCGAGTACCTGCTATGTTACTAAATGCGTAAGTAAAGAAAGCAAACTAATTTTTAATTAATAACCTCTATTTGACATTCTTTTTTTTTTTTTCGTTCTTTAAAAGCAATGCATCAAAAAAACCTTATTTTCGCCAAAAATATAATCACCACGGGTACCCACATTTTAGCGGTGCCAACTAGTCTAGATGATAGATCAAGGTCTCATGGTTCTATTTTCGTTTACCACCGCGCGTTTGAAACACCTTACTTACGCCCTAGATCGAGTTTTTCGTTCGTTCTTTATTATTAGGTATCGGAAAATATCGTCAAAATATCGAAAATATCGCCGATTTTCAAAATATCGTCAAAATATCGGAAAATATCGCCGATATTATCGGATCCGATATTTTGGGCCGATATTTTGAACCGATATTTTTTCTAGGTCCGAGATGCGAGATATCAACGATATATCGCCAAGATTAACTACATAGGTTGTTAGACCAAGCTCGTCTTATAAATTCGTATGCTTTTTCTCAGGAGAAAAGCATGAAAATGTACAAAGCAATATTCGATTAGGATTTAGGATCACTGAGCAAGTACTCGTTCATGTAACCATGCAACTCTTACTTTTCTACAAAAACCTGCAAACTTATACTTAATAATTCATGTAAACCTGAAACCCAACCTCTTATAAGGGGAGAAAATAGTAATGTTTTAAAAGCAATTTCCTATAGACAAAAAGATCCAAAAAGACAGGTAGCCCAACACATAAGGAGTGAGTACATACACTAACAAACCAGCAAATAGATCCAAAAAGCAACCACAAGGAGTGAGTACATACATTCACAAACCAGCAGATAGATCCAAAAAGCAACCACAGAGACATTTATCTCAAACAACTAAACCTTAGTTCTTTCTCTTATGTTGCTTCGCCTTCCGCACTTGCTTGTAAACAATGCGCGCCTCCTTCAATACTTCCTCCTTTCTCTTTTCTTCGGATTTCTGAGCAAACTCTCACTATTAAACCAACTAAACCTTAGTTCTTTCTCTTATGTTGCTTGTAAACAATGCGCGCCTCCTTCAATACTTCCTCCTTTCTTTTTTCTTCGGATTTCTGAGCAAACGCTAGTTGGTAAGGACTTGGTTCACAGTAAACAAGAGCATCCTCAGAGTTGTAAGTAAGAACCGGTAAGCGGGCAACCTACAAAAATTAAAAGAAAAAAAATGTTTTGAAGAATTGAAAATACAATCCCAAGTATTGATAAAATAAGAAGAAATACCTACCCCGTTGAACATCTCCATGTTGTCTTGAGTTGCGACCATTAAGTTATCCGAATTCACTCCACCAACAAGCTTAGCAATACACTCTATATCAGACAAACAAACCTCTTTGTCCACGCATGTAAGATGCTCTCGGGGAAGAACATCGATTCCTTTTAGGTACCGGACAACATTCGTACCAATACACCTAAAAAACAAAAATTATAACTTCAAAAAAAGACATAATACACCTTAAAAAATTCCAGACAATTAAAGGTCATCAACAAATACTTACCAGCTGCTGGAGAGCTTAGCATCAGGATCAACTAGTTGGGTAAGATGTTCAAAGAAGCGGGGTATTCCTATCTCTATGATCCTCAGCAAAAAGGACTCGTCGGCTACTATCTTTCGATAATGCCCTTCTTTTAAAATGGAGCCGGCTACAAAAACAAAGGAAGATTTCTTACGAGCTGTAAACAGAACGAGTGTGCTTTCTACATACGTTAATGACACTCATTTTCCGCATTTACACTCCTATATTACCCCAAATTTCAGCTAACTTATCTAGTAAGTGACGTCATTGTGTTTATTTTGTGAAAAACCAAATGTCATTTAATATCTCCATTTCCGCTCCAATATTTCCTAATCAACCAAAGACTTTACAAATCACCATCAATGAAAGGGAACTAAGCCTAATTCGATCACTTACTTATCATGCTATTTGCCTTATACTAATTCACTCATAACTGCTACCATTCACACCAGAATACTCGGCACACATTCAGTCATACAAGGTTATGTGCTTCATAATAGTTAATTCGGCAACGCAGTTGAAATCCATTATTACAGCTATTTATGTCTACTATTTATCAACAAAATCAGAATACTAAACCTTGCGATTATAGTTAACATAAACTCAGTCTGTTTATATGAATATAAAAGGCTATGAATCTAAAACAAATCACATGCTGTATCCAAACACACAGAAACAATCCTATCTTCGATGTTATTTCCCAAATGTCATTCAATAATCAGTTATAAATACTAACAGATAACTTCAGCTAACCTTAAAGCTAGAGGTTATGACATGACGAACTAAACAGCATATAGCTCAAAATGCATAGCAACATAAAATAATTTAACACAGACCAGGTATCACATATTTGTTTGAGAAACAACACACACATACACAAACAAACTCGCCTATAACAATCACCCCAACACTTATAAACACGAATTTAACAAAAATATTAAAATCACAACAATAAACTAAACAAAAACAAGTAAGACTTAAACAGTTAGACGGTAGCTGCTGCTATGATAAAGTTAAGGTTTCAAATTTTTATATATACAAAAAAAATATAAAGTTAGGGGTTCAAATTTTTATATATATAAAAAAATATTTTTGATCATAACCTTATAAAATATTTTTGATCATAACTAGCATTCACAAACAAAATGAATGTGTAACCTATGAATGTAGTCTAGTCCACCGTTGACAAGAGAGAAATCGCTGAAAGAAATCAAAAGCCATGAGCTCGATCGAGAGTAGTGTTGAGCCCTTAGAAAGGGAGATGGGGCGGCTAGATGAAGAACCCTACATACGTTACTTAAAATGTTTTTGCAGGCAAAATATATCTATGTTGTTTATGTGGGTTGGTGGATTAAAAGCCCATTTGAATATGGCTCGTGAAATATCTGGGCCAGGCTTCAGGGAACTAGAATGTCCAAAATTGTTCTTATGGGTTTATTCGGTTAAGATTAGGTTCGGTTAATTGGTTAAAAAAATTTAAGTCAACCGAGAACCGATATTTCAAATTCAAATTCAGTTTTGGATTCGGTCGGTTCTTGGGTTAACCCGAATTCACTATTTTTAAAAATTAATAATTACATATATATTTATGCAAAAATATATTTCAAAAAGTGTTTTATTATATTATGATAACCTTTTAATAGTATTTATTTATATATAAATATACATAAAATTTATAAATATATATAAATATATAAAAATATATATTTATATGAATTCGGTTTCAGTTTCAAACGTAAACCATATCAAACCGAGAACCGGATTAGTGGTTTGATTCGGTTTGGTTTCAGGTGGTTCGGTTTATTAGTTTGGTTCGGTTATTTTTGGTTTGGTTTGGTTCGGTTTTATTAGGTCTTTTCGGTTTTTTGCCCCTATACTACGGTATTATTTTTGTGTTTTTGTTTGGAATGGTATAATGATTGACAATTGTTAGTCTTTTAGATGGTTTTTGCTTTATACCATGTTTGTCTTGTGATATTTATACTAGCATGTTATGTGTTTGAGGATATATGGGTTTCTTGCTTTTAATCATGTTGTCTTTATGATATACTCACATGTTATATGTTTGAAGTAGCTATGCCAATTATACTAATGTGCTATGTGTTTGAACTTTGAAATGCAACGAGAAGTTGGTGAAAAAGTTCAAGTAAATGTGAACATATATAACTCATTAACTCCCTTTGTCTCAATAATTCATAAGTACATGTTTTTTTATTTTGGTTTGTCTCAATAATTCATAAGTACATGTTTTTTTTATTTTTGGTTTGTCTCAAATTACTTGTCTAATTTGATATTCTAACAATAAACATAATTTTAAGTGGCTAATGAAATATGTTGGTGAAAAGTGTAGTTAATGATAAAATTTAAACTTTGTGCAATTTGAAAATGGAGACACATGGAGTAGAAGCTCCTCAATTTCCATCTCTTTATAATATTTACCGTTATGATGTAATGACTGCATTTGTGATGGCTATTACAAAAGTTTTGAAATCCTTTTTTTCTCATTGGAGGTGAAAGTTAATATATAAATAGACAAAAACCTTAGTTTATAGGTCTTAATTTACTATCTATACAATTCTTAGTACCAATTTATAGTTTTGTAACTTTATGCTTTTCATTTTAAGGAAACAACTTTTTCAAACACTCTCTTTTTAAAAGCCACTCAAGAAAAGGTTACTCATGAAAAGCCTTTATGATCAATATTATATTAGGACATGCATGTGGTTTTGGCCAATACAACACTATAAGATATCCACTGAAGCAATGGTGTGAAAATAGTTAATATAATTATGTATTATAGTTGTGTTAGGAAAACAAATTCAAATGCTTAGGTGATCGAAAATACCAATAGTCCCATCTTTTCTTTCAGCATCAATTGAACTCGTAATTTTAACTCAGCATATAAGTCAGAAATCTTTTTAGCTTTAAAGCGGTAAGAGTCTACTTTCTTTGAAAGAGGGGCAGGGACTTAAACAGAGAGAACCATGAAAGTGCAGGGCTTAATTGTAAAAAATTTAAATATTTTTCAAAGGAAAGCGGGGCAACTTACACTTTTTGTAAAGCAGGTAAGATTTCCCCATAAGTCAATTCCATCAAATATCATATCCTCGTCATTTTAAGTACAACCTCAAGGCGTAAAACACAAGATTTGAATTATCTTACAATGACCACAACTTTCTTTTTTCTTTGGTAACTATGATTTCGATCTTTGTCCGACTAATCGATTATTTTGAACTCATTTCACACACTTGCTCAAACCGGCTAAATCATTTCCTTACCGGAAGTTTGCGTGGCGTCTCACATTTTACCGATGATAGTTCGCATGCTTTTTACCACTAGGTCACTATATCCTATATTATAAGGTTCCTAGCTCGAATGACTTACATTATGCAATATATATATATATATATTCTATTATTCTATATATACTTACATATATAGAGTGATATGATGAAACTCGATATCAATTCTTAAGAGAGAATTAAACCATCTTCCCCAAAACCACCCCAATTGAAAATGTTTGAGCTTTATATCCTATACCAACTTGTGGAAGATCCATATGTACCAATTATTGTACTATAAATGTCACAATGGCGATCATAGCAATTCATTTGTAATTTTAGTGTCATCAAGTATTTTTGTGTAATGGTGATTTACCCGGGACCAAAGAGATTTCAAGTTAAGTTATATCTGAGTTGCAGTGTGAAATTATGCGCTTGTATAAACTATTAACTTGATTTGATTCGATTATGGTAAAGGATGTTAATGTATATCAAGGGTAAGGCCCTTGGATGTTTCATGTAGTGACATAATTCCATTCGTCACCATATTATTGCAATGGTTCAAATATATAATTGATTGCGTTAGTGATAGAAATTAGTCGTCTCAGATGGACATACATATGCCTTCAAGGGCTCAGTTAGTGACAATTTAAGTGTCACAAGATTGTGCGAGAATTAATTGAAGGGTTGTGACCATTTATTAAAGGTGTAACTTTCACCAGGTCACAACTTTTCTCCACTACAACCACACCATGTGTTTATATATATAGACACAACTTTGGTCTTCTCATGAACATATTCATATCAACAACACTACAGCGAAGTATCCATGTTTTTCTCTTTCTTGTGCCTAATTTGAGTGTGTTTTTTGTTTTGTTGAATAATGTAAACCTAAGTGGGTACTATGCATATTATGGGTCTGTTATCCCGGTCCTTTGATCCTTTGGCGAGCCCTTCCACACGGGACTCACGGATCCTATGGAAATCTGACTTTCATCTCTGATTCGACCCGTTAGGTCTCACACTCAGGCATGCTTATACCATTACGCTCCACGAGCAAAATCTTAGCTTGACCTACCAACCGCACACCTCCGTTTTGATAACTATTTATAGAGACAATTAAATAGACACTATTAAACCTTAATGTATAGTACCCTAAACCTACATGTGGGCGGGCTGACTAATCTTTATCATCTAATACCCTCAGGCAATCTAGTGGCGAAATCGTGAAAGCAGGATAGGAGTAGTAAAATAAAAAGCATTAATGCAATAAAAACATAACTTGTTGATGAAGAAATCCGACAGCTTAGCGAGCAATTCTTCAAAAGCAGCGATAAAAGCAAATAAATCGTGTGGCAAAAGCAAATAGCATATTTGTTGATAGAAGACATCGAAAGCAACAAGCGGAACAAATCTTCATGCAACAAACAACATAACAAAAAAGAAAAAATAATAATAAAAATAAAATCAAAGCATAGTTTTTTTTAAGGGATAAATTGTGGCGGCTAGGGTTTGTGATGTTATAGAGGAAGCTGCTCCAACTTTTGCCACATGGAATTAGAGAATTAGACCACTCACGATATCATGTTGAATAATGTAAAACCACGTGGGTAGTATGCATATTATGTATATTTATAGAGATGATTACATAGATACTATTAAACCTAATGGATCTAAACCCTAATATGTTATCCCAATGCAATTTCGTGTAAACCAAGGCACAATAGGGTGAAATATTGTATTAAAAATGGATTATACGATTCAGAATTTATCGGGCAATATTTGATGATCAATTTCCATGCCTCGGAATGAGCTGCAGCTTTCGGGCAATGCAATTCAAGGATTATACACGATTCAACAATTTCCATGCCTTGGAATGGTCTGCAGCTTTGAAAAAATCTTTGTCTATAACCTTTACTCGGTTTTACCCGCTCGTGGGTAGAATGATCTTTCTATTGATTATAACTATGTTGGTTCTAACTTTGTCTTAGCTTTTGTTTGTTGTTGTATTCATTTAACTTGAGTTGATTTCGAGTAGTTTTTGGGTCGATTTAGCGATCTCCGGATAGCTTGTGAGCTGTCTTGTCATTAACCCTCTAGGTTTAAACACCAAAAGGGGATCAAGGTGCTAACAACGGGCTTTGGAACTAAAAAAATTGCTCTAAGAAAATTGATTATAGAGATGCAGGTAAAGTTACCAAACCACTAATAATTTTAAGACAAAATACACAGTTAGATCCTTAAACTTGTGAAATACATCATGCTTAGTCGGTAGCTTTTTTTAATCACGGAAGGTCCTATTTTGTCACTTTACTAACAAACCAATTTCAGCTTCCTGAACCAAATGCTCCAGAAGGAATCAATTTGACGTATTATGGAAGGTATGCTTGTTACCTGATCCTGAAACATGCGGTTAAGTTTTTTCTGCATACGTGGACCGTGGTATCTACAACACCACCATGGAGGCATTGCAAGTGATGGGTATACATATGTTATCTGAAGAAGACATCAGTGAAAGAAACAATGTTGGAGGAGAATGCATTTCTGCAGAAGATTCAGAAGCCGAATCTAGAATCTTGAACCTCTCTAAAGACTCCAAAGATAATCTTGCTGTACCACCCTCTTTCATTAAATTGATATCAACAATTTCATTGAGCGATGTAAGGAAGTGAAATTCGGGTAGCATATTCTAATAAAAGTTGCTTGCTTAATGACTCAATAGTAGATTTATTTCCAAAATAGAATGGCATACAACAGATTTTTAAGCCAGTAAAAGGTTTCTCTGGCCACGAATCTAAACTGACATCTGTTGATGTACCTGCAGATGGACAAAGTATTTATACTATTTTTTATGACAGGACAAAAGCTATGGTCAACAAAAATGTTGAAAGATATGGATGGATGTTGTCATGTTGATTAAGGGTCCTCTTTTAAACTTTCCTTGACTTTTTACAGTAGTTTATAGCTATTTTCTATTATTATTTAACACGATGCTTCTTTTTTTAACCCATCATTTTAATTGTATATTCAAACAGCTTAGAAATGCCAACTATCACGACCCATATAGTTAATAGCAAATTACCAAAATGATCACTAGGCAAAACAGGTAGCTCCAACTTTTTCCCATCTTCCTTTTGCTTATATTTGTTCTCTTTAAGTGATTCTAACATTAATAATTGGTTTTAATTTCATACAGTGAACAACAACAACAAGAACAGCAGGAAAAGGAGGTTAATCTACTCATAAAAGTATACAATACAAGGCCTCGTAGTTGGTCCTTACTGTATGCGTTACTTTTCATTGTTTGCAACCTTTGCGCTGTCTTTGCTGAGGCCAAAGGGTAATACCAAGTCCCATCATGACCACACGTTCATGAAACACTACTCTCACTCCTTTGGATACTTTGTCTCTCTGCTTAGTTTGATGTATACCACATGTATTGGAGGAGCTCTAATGTTGGTCTATCTTTTGCCCGCCAAAGAAGAACGGGATTCCGTACCATCAAGGTCCTGCTCTTTATTTTTCGCTATGCAACTTTGCTTCATGCTTACTCTCTGCTAGATGTTAGTAGTTTCTTGGGCAGTCACACAAATGTTTTTTACTCTCTTTTAGACGGTGTAAATAAGAATATGTACTCAAGTTCATCATAATATCTATTGTATATCATTAGGACTTACTAGATGAAAGACCTTGATTGGTGAAGGGCTTAAAAGTTAGGTAGCTGCTATCTATCGGATCTTTTCTGAGAGGTTAGGTAGGTGGTTGAGCCGAAGCGGAGAAGGAGACTAAGTCATGATGCGTGCGAGTTGATTTCCTACTTCCAGCTGAATGAGGGCCACACAGCCGTCAACCCTGCTGGAAGTGCTCTAGATCAATCTCCTGGTCTTTCGTTTTGCTATTCAATATCTGGACCAGTAAAAATGTCCGAAAGGTGGTCTTGTCCTTTCCTTATTCATTATATATATCTTAGCAGATTCTATAATCTTAGATCTGTATGTTTATTCAAATCAACTTCAATGCAGCAACAAGAATAGCAGCAAAATAAACTAAGACCAAAAAAATAATAAAAAATCACCTCTCCTGCAACCACAGACAATATTTTCTTATGTTTCCACCTTTCTTGTTGGGTCAAAATGGGTAGGTTTTTCAGCACACGTCAAAAAGTGAGTTAGATGCGGCACATAAACACTTGTTGTGTCTCTCATTTTATATAAGCGAAAAAATGATGGATATACTAATAATTTACACAGAACTCTTTTTTGATCTCATCATGCATTAATATGTTGCAAACTGCAAAGTAAATAAAACGAGTGACAGAATGTACACATAAGATACTGCATATTCATAATAACGGTAGTGCATACCCACTCAATAAGCAAATTAAAGCAAATATTTCTGCAATCGCTCAAAAGATAACCACAAACAGAACAAGAAGGGCATGACATACATTGCTAAACGAGTTAAGATTTTACAAGTCACAGCCTCAATGACTACAACCTACGGCAAAATAAGCTAATACCAGTCTTGACAAACAAGTCATTCCAAATGCGAAGTTTGAGTTTAAACATTTCTACCATCACAATCTGGTTTCTTGTGCTTGCTCTTCACTATTAGTCATTTCCTCTTCATGCAATTAAATCAACTACCTTTTTTTTCTATGTTTAGTCACATTTGTAGACTTCCTTTTCAACTTGCTCCTTCCTATGAGTCAATAAAGATTAACAATGCAGTTAAAGCAATAATAATAATAATAATAATATAAGGCTTAACAAATTCAGAGGGTGATAGTAAGAAAGGTGGCATATATTTGACATTTAAAAACTGACAAATTTGTTTTTCTCTTATAATGATTAACTAATTCATGAAGTGCTTTAATGAGCAGCTTCGTATCTGTAGATCTAAGTAGGGATTTCTGACTATATTTCCCACGTCTTCTCACTAATTTCATTAGCTTTCAGTTTCCATATATGTTATATATACACTCCACTCTTAAGTGTGGATGACTATGCGATCACCATCAGTCAGTATCATGCGACAACTATGCTCAAGTAATGCACATTTCCTGTAATTGTTCCATGTCAGCACACATGATCCTTTGATTGAAAAGAAACTGAAAATACATGAGTTACAATAGACAGTTACACGAGTTCCAACTTCAATCATAAACTGAAGTGCAGACATAAAATTTTTAAGGCCATCTTCATTAATTTTTGGAATCAATTAAATAGACTTTATTCACTTTTTAATTCATTGTGTTGTTGCATGTTTTATCACCTCTCGGCAGTAGGATTTGGTCAGGTTGCTAGGTATATATCAAAATGGGATGAATTACAATGTAAATTTCTTATGCAATTATTATAGCTTTATTGTATATATAACTATAGATAGATGCATTAATTACATTATTTTTGAAGATAAAATCTTAACCATAACATATAAATTCCAGATAATAAAGCTCTTAGATGCATGTGATTATTTTTTTAGCATGTGTGATAACACCCTTATTATTATTAAATCATATATATTTTAAAATACCACACGTTTTTTGGAAAGATTTCAAATCAACTATCGTCTAATAGAAAACTCATACAACATATAACTTGTGCTAAATCGATGATGGAAAGCATGCAATGATAAAATTCAAGACAACAAAGGGACTACATATATGAATAAATTATTTAAAAGTTAATATATATTGCATAAACTTTTATCCGAGTGTATCAATAATTTATATAAGTTTATTAAAATCACAAAAAATAAATAGTAATTGTATCTTTACTTGATAATTATTTGTACCTCAAACAAATAGCTTTGAACAATGCATAAATATCTATACTAATTGATAATACAAAATAATCTTATATGGTGATATCCAATTTGCAAAGTTACAATTTTAAAAGCCACACGCAAATGATAAGCGTTACACATGTAAAAAATGATTATAGCTTTGCCTAAATTACTAACAAGAAACAAGCAGTCACACATGTTGGCTATACCTCTAAACTACAATATAATATTGCCAACTACATATACCGTTGCTTTTTGTAATGCTTGAAATCTATTATTCGCTAAAAAATCTTAATAACTTAAAACAATCTATTAGAAAATATACCACACACTTAGATCGACTCCACATAATTTTTTAAAACTATATATTTATCTTTGCTATGCAACCGCATTATCGAAATTGTAGTTATTAGAAATCTCTAATGCTACAATCTGATTTGAAAGAAACTTATAGGGTTATCGGAACTTTCTTGAGAGAAAACTAGACATAAGCTGCAGCTAAGTACGGGTCTAATCATTCAGTATTAAAATCATATATATTTTAAAATACCACACGTTTTTTGGAAAGATTTCAAATCAACTATCGTCTAATAGAAAACTCATACAACATATAACTTGTGCTAAATCGATGATGGAAAGCATGCAATTGATAAAATTCCAAGACAACAAAAGCTCCCAAAGTAAGACTCTTATTTATAAACGTTAAAAACAATAATTTGCAAGTAAATGAGTAAGAACATACATACCGTGTATTCAAAGTTGAAACTAGATGCAGTAGGTGCCCGCGACACTACCACCATCACTGGAAACCAAAACATACCCTTAGAAGGTGAATTAAACACACAACTGGTAATAACATGCTGCGCTAAATGGACAATCTCTCTAAGTTTAGCTTTCTTAGTTTGGGGCCTTCTAATAACTTCACAAGTCCTGCTTAGAATTTCTCATGCAAGTGAGACAAATACCTCAAATTAGCACCATACTTTAATACTCCAAACCCACATCAATGAAATCCTCCCCTTGCCAAAGAGGCCTAAGAGTGATATCTAGCCTTCGAGTTTTCTACGCAATCCATTAGCATAGCACGATAGATTCCATTGTCTAGCTGACATCTTTGTTGTCCCATCTTCCAGTAACCAAGTACATACAGAATTTACAGATTCTTCAAATGCGTTCCTAAACACTTGATAGCTTCATGTGAAATATCTCCGACTCTAACCTTTAAACACTCCAATTTAGGTACACCCCTTTTGCCAGAGCAATCAGTCCCATCGGTCACATGGCAACCCATTTTGGGTAAGTTTGTAATTTCTTACAAAAGCGATAGACACAATAGGGATCAATTAAGATCCGTTAGAGATTACAAATGGTTGAGCAATCAGAATGAAAGAAATAGACCGCCAAAACCAATTTTGTATTATCAAAGTGTGAATGTTACAAAGATAGTGAGAAGATTACAAGAGTTGAGAGAATTTGTATTTCTAAAACGCTAGTGAAAGTAAAACAAAACAAGTATTTAAAGTAGATTTTTGGTACGGAAAGGTTGTTAGGAGCAATTGAGGAGTAAGTCATGTGCACCTCTTGTGTCTAGTCTTTAGACTATGCATAAGCACCTCACATGCCATCAACATTCTAACACCTTATCACTTAAGTACTTATCAATCCATCCTCCTCAAATTGATCTTGTCCTCAAGATCAAACAACAAGGAGAACTTTCTTTGAATTTAGTCAATGGGTTCCCAAGTAGCATCTTCCTTTGACCTATTTGACCCTTGAACAAGTCAAAGACCACAAGCGTGTTGCCTCTCTTAGCCAACCTTCTTTCTAGTATAGCTATGGGTTCTGCTAACATAGTACCATCCACACCACAAGCGTGGCTTGCCACTTTGAGTTACCACCTCTCCATTTCTTGAGTTGGGACAGCACAAGGATGTGGATTTCACGTACACATCAAACCATAACCGCAAAAGTACAAGATGAGTTTTAGAGAAAGTTAGAGGTTTAGGAACTTTAGTGAGAGAAAGAAAAGAATTCTTATGAGGTTTAACTCTCTACCTTGGAAGGTAGAGAGTATTTATAGAATAAACTTACATTTAAAGCGCCACTTGCGGGCTGTGGATCAGGCATACGTCACTGGGTAAAGACCCGTCCGTCCTCCCGCGGTGTACTAAATAAATACTGCTTAACATAAAAGTACTATGACTCGAGCTTTCTAACGATTACATATGCTTCAGGTGGCCAGACTCTTTAATACACGAAATTTCTAATTCTTACAATCTCCCTAAGTGGAGGGTCACCTCAAACATATACTAAGTAACATTGAATATGTCGGATATTACATTAACACTTGATCTTGCATTTCTTGATGCCAAGTACTTTTGCTCAAGCTCATAGTCATTGATTCTTCTCTCATTGCATGTTTGGTTAAGAAGCATGGAAGTCTTTTCGCGATCCACGTGATAACCAATTTTGAGCCGACTTTTGAGATCATCACTAATAGAAAATCTCTGATGCATCTATTGTGGTATTGGT
>OU343217.1:168964560-169087256 GCA_910596185.1 Chrysanthemum makinoi | reverse complement strand
TCTTTGATCACTACTTTATTTGGTATCTTTTGGTTTCCTAGTTCATGGCATTGATTAGTGTAGAACCTGCATCATGAGCCTTAGTTTAATTTTGCCTTCTCACTAATCCCGACACCAGCTATTAGTTGAGTTAATTGGTTTGAAGCGTTCAAACTTGAGCCAAACTTTTAAAAGGTCTCTTACAAAGATGAGAAACTATTTCTTCGACAACGGTTTCCTAGCTTGATTTAGTGACAGTTCTTGTTTGATGAGATGCGAGAATCAAGTTAGAATTCAAGTTGTTACCAACCTACACAACTTAAACACATGGCCAACAGCCGATAAGTTGTGAGAAACACTAAGAGTCTTTTGAGGGCAAAGCTCGAGAATGAGAAAGTTTGAACCATGAGCATCTTTGTGGGGTAGGTGAATCTCGAGGGCGAGATTCTTTTTAGGATGGGGCGTACTCAATCCGTAAATTTCCGGCTATTATTTATATCGAATATGCGGTTATTTATTTTTGATCATTATAACTCAAAAAAGAAGTTACCTCGTGTTTTCCAAAGTCGGCATCACGCGTCACGACACCATAATAAAATTGGCATGAAATTTACTTTCTAATTTCAAAGTAATAATAATATCATAATAATCCACTCGTCAGCGTCTCGGAAATATAAAATTTATAAAATACGGATACACGAAAAATATTCTACATAAAAATAAGTTATTTATTACGGGCGATTATCTGATACAAAGGTACACACTATACAATTAATAACAATATAAAAATAAAATACTCTAACCTACCGGTATCTCAAAATGTAAGCCTCTCTCTCTTTCTTTTTATCAGTTTTGTCTTCTCCCTTTTAAAACCAAAACTCACACCTTCCACCCTATGATAATCATGCTCCATGATGAGTCACCATCACCATCCTCTAAACATAAGCCATGAATCAAATTAGGAAAGGAATGAAAACATGTTTTGGGTTTTCAATTGAGTCATTTTCACTAACCTAAATCATCTCTTATAAGCGAATTCAACCTCAGAAGTCTATTCATCAACTTCCATCTCAAACACAAAAATTAGGGTTTGTCAAATCAAAGGGCTTTTCGAAATTGGTTAAGGGGTTTTGTTGTTCATAGTCTAGATAGCACGAATCAAGTCTCAATTTGTCTCAATTCATCCTCAATCGTGCTTAATTGGAGTTCAAATATTCGAAGTTCATACCAACGACCCACTTTTGGAAACATTGTAATATTTATAGATATTGTGTTTAATTGGTTAATTGATTTATTGTGTTTCTTGTATTTAGACATATCAATATTTATTTATTTATTTATATATATATTTTTTGTTATTGTTGTTGATTTCCATACATATTGGAAATAAGATTCACGATTTAATTTTTTTGGTCAAGTTAATGTTATCATGTTGTTAATGTTGCTACTTTAGGTGACACAAGAGAAAAGAAAAACTTTTTTAGTTAAACTTGGCATGATTATTTCTTGATTTTTATTGTTTTGTTAGTGTGGCAAGCCATAACTTAAAATGCTAAGTTAAAACGGACCTTAAGGCTTGGATTTGGAAGTGTCATTTGTTATATTTTTTATTTTATTTTTAGTACTAGCGTTAATTTTGTGTTGGATTTTCGGTTTTGAGGCACATGGGTTCAATGGAAAGTGAAGATAAATGATGTACATATAGCATCTGGATTGTTTTTGAAGTGCTTAAGGACTCAAACAGTTAAAATGTTGCAAAGTTAAGTATCCATATTATATGTAATCAACCTATTAAACCGAAAACCACGTGTGCCTCACAAGTAGATAGACAACACATGAGACCCCAAGTTAAGTAAAACACATAAGTTGCATTTAACAGTCAATATATTTGAGGTGTACTCTTACGTGTCAAAACTAATACAATATGTAAACTAAAAAAAGTGATAGTACATCTATAAAAATGTGTTGGTAACTTTTAGAGTTAATAAGTTGGTTTAATGAAATGGGCTAAAACATAAATTGAATTAGGCTTAGAATTGAGCGGTACTATGTATTTATTAATGTACCAGCTTATTAGCTTATTCGACAACAACACAAGACTAAATTTCATGAGACATATATCATGAATGGATTATAGACTATAACAAAAATCAAACTTTTAGTTTTAACCCATTAGTCTACATATATATACTAAGCGAAACTTATTTTTATAAAAACGGGGTGATTAATCATTGTGACATTTAAAACTTATACACGAGTCATGCCCGATTTTCTAAAAATCCTACCTTTACAACTTATAAGAGTATTTTTAATATAAAACCCTTTAGTAATTTTATATACTAACTAATATTCGATCATATATAAATCGCATACTTTTAAGGCGGTTTATAAACTCTTTTAATAAAACCACCACTTAGAGTATGACTTTAATATACATTTATCGTCAACTAGTATTGATCATATATAAATGTATATACTTTTAAATAACTTTTGATTATAATTAGTTAACGTCTAATATTATGGGTAATTATTTTCCGTCGTTAGTCCTTTGGTTTTCATTGAACCAAATATTCATTCGTCATTGATATTTTCTTATTATGTACTTGTGCACTTGCAAAAGCCAAAATCTACAAATATTATATTAAACATTAATCGTTGCCACACAAGCAACAACAAAATTTTTATTAAACCTTGTCGAGTCATAATCATGAATAAAGACTAAATTTGTCATACTAATCTAGGTCGCGTGTCGGTGCCATCCAATAATTCTAATTGACTAATGCTTTAGGCATTGCTTGAGGTGAGTATTCACATTTTGTTTACTTATTTGGGGTGAAATGCATGATTATAAACTTAAATTGTTTTCTTTGAACTATTTGATATATTTTGAACCCTTAGACTTAATTATAAATTTAAGACTTGTTTGTTTGATGGATGGATCTTGTAACAATTAGCATTTTAAATTTACTATTCACTATTCACTTTCACTATTCATCCTGTAAAATTTTTATTTCACATTCTCGTAGGATAAATTATTTTAGTAATGACTGAGAGTTTGACAATCGTTAGATCATTTTATAAAAGTTATTAAGAAAATATCGTTTTAAGCTTCATTTGGTCGGACACCATTTTAACATCCAGCATGTGAAACGGTCTCGACAATTTTCCCCACATCAGATTAATTTTTAGATCACTCATAATTAATTTGAGAATTTTAAGATTTCTTTTAAATGTTACCAAATAAACCTTGGTCTGAGACAAAACTTTGCGTTTAAACTAATCTACATAGAGCGAGACTTAACCATTCACGCCTGTATTTCCTAAGATTTTTAGAAACTTTAACATTTTTTGGAAAAGTCAAACATATTTCCCTCCTCCTTTGACCATAAAGAATTTAACCTAGTACATCCTACATTTTTGCTTAAAATCGCGTAACTTTTAAACTTCGTATAAGCTGTTGAGTTATCACATGTCTGACGAAAACCACATCTTGACATCTCATATCACTTTTAGACTAATTTTAGTCTACTCTAAATAAATCCATGGTCATTCCACGAAATCTCGTTCTTTTCGATAAATTGCATTTTACGGCGTTTTGAGCCGTGTTTGGCTTTAAGCGGCGTTTTTGCACCCGTGAGACTTATCACCCATTTTACATTTTTAGATGGAGTATATTGATAAGTTTAATCATTCCTATAAGTTTTATATTTTCTGACACCCGGTTTTACGTTTCATGAATTAAATACTTACGGTTAGCATTTAACGGAACCAAATCTTACTCTAAACTCAAGATAATATCAAAAATTATCATCTAAGCCTTGTCACCTATGTATGACCGCCTCTAGGGGGGAGTCATCACCTTGGTGGCTTGATCCTAAGCATGCATCCTTTAGATCATTACATGTGTAAATTTAACCATGGTTAGTTTTTAACCCAATATATAGTTAACCATATTCTCTAGCCTATAAATACCAAGCAAAAACCTTCATAATTTCTTGCACCACACCTTCTTAACATCTAAAGTCCTAAACCTAAGGCATTTCTTATAGATCTTGTAAGAACATTCATGTGTTCTTGAAGAAAACTAGTGTTTGATCTTCGTTCTTGGAAGTTTTCAAGAAAAAGTCGTTATAATCTTCAAATATCTTCAAGTCTCCAAAAAGGCGTCGTTATAATCTTCTTTTCTTCTTCGGGTTCTCAAGAAGGCGTTGTTATAATCTTCTAATAGCCTTGGTTTTTCGAAGATTGCAAATTCGTCGAAGCTCGCTATATTTTATTTTTCCATAAAACTCAAGCATTCTATTTTAAGGTAAGTACATATATAACTCAAACTTATTTAAATACTTATAAACTTGGTTAGTTTATTTATTGTATTTTAAACTCTTAATAGGGAACTTCATGTGAGGGTTCATTTGGGTAGCGGATCGACGAGTTCTTTGGATTCTGAATTAAAGTGTCCTAGCTCCTCGAGCGTTCTTGCATGACCTCGAATTATGATGGCGAGCGGTAGTACGAGATATACAAACTAAA
Source organism: Chrysanthemum makinoi (assembly GCA_910596185.1). Classification (NCBI taxonomy): domain Eukaryota; kingdom Viridiplantae; phylum Streptophyta; class Magnoliopsida; order Asterales; family Asteraceae; genus Chrysanthemum; species Chrysanthemum makinoi. Next base: position 169,082,747 of record OU343217.1, on the reverse strand, counting down.
ACAATTTCTATTAACAAACATACAAATACTACATCATGATCAATATAATGGCATATATAGGCTCATTCATGTTTTCTTAGGCATTATTAGAACCTAAGATTTGACATCATATTCTAGGTTATACGTAGAGACTTCCAGGCTTATCCATCGATTCCGTTATACGTTGTGATATCGTTTGAGTTCTTAGCCCGTTTTTATACCGCGTTTGAAACTTTTGGGGGAGATACATGCTCAACTATTTCTTTTACTTTTACAAATACTCAAAGCATTATACTTGATTGCATTATACATGATTGCATTATCCTTGATTACGTTATACTTGATTGCGTTATACATGCTTGAAAATACTTTACTCGCTTAATTTAAATACGTGGATTGTATTTACATACATACACATACTATGTTGTCGGAGAGATATTGATAGTACTATAAGTCGGGTAGCCCATACTTTGTGTACCGATTCATGACCTTGGGATTAATATAACACTATTTGGGAAGATGCCCAGCCTATGTTAGATTCATGACCTTGGGTGAATACAGTTGTATTGCAAACTATAAGTTGGCATTGGGTTGTGACAACGAGGTTGCAAGTTTTGTATGGACGAACTTGGGCTGATGGATTACAATGCCTTAGGCGTGTAAACATTCTTTTAAGGCTTTTCAACTTATTTAAAACAAACTCTATGAACTCACCAACCATTGTGTTGACACTTTTTAGCATGTTTATCTCGGGTCTTTGGCGATAGCTAGAGTTTGAAGCATAGAGTCGCACGACATATTTTGAAAACTTTATGCATTAGTATTTACCATTCGAAACATTTGGTAAACATTTATGTAAACATTTGTTTGTAACTCTGATTTCATTAATCGAATGGTAACTTTTCAAAACGTCTCATTTAGAGGTCGTTTTCTATAACTTGTACTTTGTATTATGAAGTAGCACCCCAATGACACAATCTTCCGCTGCAATATTTTGGGGATGTTACAGCGTTGGTTATAGAGAACTAGGTTGCATTTAGAGCCTAGACTATAACTACTATATACATTACTTTCCTCCCTATCGCCTTGCACACTTTAGACTTTTTCGTAATTTTAGCACCTAAGAGATTTCTATGGTGAAACCGAGAACATCATATGAGTGATTAGTCCAGCATTGCATAGTTACTCCTAAATTATACATAGCGATCACCTATGTCTAATTAGGGAAGAATCATGCAATGAAGGGAGTATTAGTCTCATATGTGTAAGCAATTCCATAATTGAGCCAAATTTTCAAAAGACTTTCTTCAAAACCACTTGTTTTCTAGCTTGATTCTAGTGCCAGTTCTTGTCTGCTGAGTTGCGAACATCAAGCTAAGAGTCAAGTTGTTAAACCGATGTAGCCTCATCGCCTGACAGTTCTTGTCTTATGAGTTGTGGGATTAAGTAAAAATCGGTTACCTATAGGTCTTTTGAGGGTTATGCTCAAGTATGGGAAAGTTTGCCTCATCAAACCTAGCCATAAGAGAGTATGTCTTTAGAACGGGCAATAGTCGTGATAGTCACAAGATCGTACCTAATTAGATAAGAAACCCATATACATGAGCTTTGACGTAATCCCTTAGACTATGCACACTGTAAGTAGTGAACATCAACGAACCGGGACGAAGTTCCCTTTGGGTAGGTATTGTAACAATTAGCATTTTAGAATTTACTATTCACTTTCACTTTCACTATTCATCCATAAAATTTTTATTTCACATTCTCGTAGGATAAACTATTTTAGTAATGACAGAGAGTTCGACAATCGTTAGATCATTTTCGCAAAAGTTATTAAGAAAACATCGTTTTAAAGCTTCATTTTTGGTCGGAACACCATTTTAACATCCCGCATGCAGCGAAGTCTCGACAATTTTTCCCGCATCAGATTAATTTTTAGATCACTCATAATTAATTTGAGAATTTTTAAGATTACTTTTAAATGTTACCAAATAAACCTTAGCGTCGAGACAAAACTTGCGTTTTAAACAAATCTACATAGAGAGACTTAACCATTCTTGCCTTGTATTTCCTAAGATTTATAAAAACTTTTACATTTTTTGGAAAAGTCAAACATATTTCCCTCCTCCTTTGACCATAAAGAATTTAACCTAGTACATCCTACATTTTTGCTTAAAATCGCGTAACTTTTAAACTTCACGTATAGCTGTTAAGTTATCCACGTCTGACGAACCACATTTTTACATCTTATATCACTTTTAGACTAATTTTAGTCTACTCTAAATAAATCCACGGTCATTTCCACGAAATCTTGTTCTTTTCGATAAATTGCATTTTACTGCGTTTTGAGCAGTGTTTCCACTTTAGCGGCATTTTTGCAATGAGACTTATCACCCATTTTATATTTTTATATGGATTATATTGATGAGTTTAATCATTCCTATAAGTTTTATATTTTTCGACACCGGTTTTACGTTTCATGAATTAAATACTTACGGTTAGCATTTAACGGAACCAAATCTTACTCTAAACTCAAGATAATATCAAAACTTATCATCTAAGCCTTGTCACCTATGTATGACTGCCTCTAGGGAGTCATCACCTTGGTGGCTTGATCCTAAGCATGCATCCTTTAGATCATTACATGTGTAAATTTAACCATGGTTAGTTTTTAACCCAATATATAGTTAACCATATTCTCTAGCCTATAAATACCAAGAAAAAACCTTCATAATTTCTTGCACCACACATTCTTAACATCTAAAGTCCTAAACCTAAGGCATTTCTTATAGATCTTGTAAGAACATTCATGTGTTCTTGAAGAAAACTAGTGTTTGATCTTCGTTCTTGAAAGTTTTCAAGAAAAAGTCGTTATAATCTTCAAAGATCTTCAAGTCTCCAAAAGGCGTCGTTATAATCTTCTTTTCTTCTTGGGTTCTCAAGAAGTTGTTATAATCTTCTAATAGCCTTGGGTTTTTGAAGATTGCAAATTCTACGTCGAAGCTCCGCTAATATTTTATTTTTCCATAATACTCAAGCATTCTATTTTAAGGTAATATATATAACTCAAACTTATTTAAATACTTATAAACTTGGTTAGTTTATTTATTGTATTTTTAAACTCTTAATATATCATATAATCAAGTAATCAAAAATACATGTTTTACGTATTAAGCACTACAACACTAGGGAACTTCAAGTGAGGGTTCATTTGGGTAAGCGGATGACGAGTTCTGGATTTATGAATTAAAGTGTCCTAGCTCCTCGAGCGTTTACTGCATGACCTCTGAATTATGATGGCCCGAACGGTAGTACGAGATATACAAACTAAAACAATTTCTATTAACAAACATACAAATACTACATCATCATCAATATAATGGCGTATATAGGCTCATTCATGTTTTCTTAGGCATTATTCTGAACCTAAGAGTTGACATCATATTCTAGGTTTTACGTAGAGACTTCGAGCTTATCTATCGATTCCGTTATACGTTGTGATATCGTTTTTAAGGTGAGTTCTTAGCCCCATTTTTATACACGTTTGAAACTTTTGGGGGAGATACATGCTCAACTATTTCTTTTACTTTTACAAATACTCAAAAGATTATATTTGATTGCATTATACATGATTGCATTATACATGATTGCATTATACTTGAGTGCATTATACTTGATTACGTTATACTTGATTGCGTTATACATGCTTGATTTCATTAATCGAATGGTAACTTTTCAAAACGTCTCATTTAGAGGTTGTTTTCTATAACTTGTACTTTGTATTATGAAGTAGCACCCCAATGACACAATCTTCTGTTGATATTTTGGGGGTGTTACGTGCGTTCTTGACCTAAAGACTCCCATGTTCGAACAATGCCGAGTCTCCCATGTTCGGGCGGTCATTATTTGATAGTATATAATAGTTGTTATGATGTACTATTCATACATTCGCATTGTTAGTCCCCTATTGGTTTGCCGTTCGCACTCCAATTATACGTACCGTTCATACGGCTTCCTTGTCTTGAGTAGTAGGTAGTATGGATAGCGCTATTAGAGGTCGGCCAACCTCTCGTTCCCCGTCACGAGCATATTATTTATTTTAGGGGCTTTGCCGCATACTTTATTAGTTTATTATATACGAGGCCTTATTGTGACCATATGTGCATTGTTTACTAGACTTGAAATATGGATGTGTATGTGAACTTATATGTTACAAGTCTTGTATGGGCGAGATTTGTAATATAGTGAGTTGACAGGACATTTGTCAAGCAGACTTTCTAAAAATGGTATTTTATCCTACCTTAAACATGTGTACTCACCAACTATTTTCATAGTTGACCGGTTTTCTCATGCATTTCAGGTGATCGTCGATTAGCATATTTTATTAAGAATTTAAATAAAGGAGTCACAAGAGTCTTGGGTCGTTATGTATTCAAGTGTCATCTTTTAAATGTCAAGCTTTATGTTTCATTTGCCAAGGTCGACTAGAACCTTGTTGTAATGTTACATTATTTCTTTAAATTTAAATTATGGTATTGTACTATATCTCTTTGCGATGTATATTGATTATGTTGCACCTCGCGTTTCCGTTGGCGGGTGTGACATAAGGTATAAGAATGGCATGTCATTCTTATGTAGTGGTTAAATAAATCCTAAGGAATGAGATGAGAGTCACCCTCATCCTTTGTACTTCAATGTTTTTGGTGTAATGTATTTTAACGAGGTGAAAAATCCCTTTTACCCAAAATTAATTTACAAACCACTCACTTACCGTCATACGAACAACCCTTTGACCAGATATTTATGTAGTTGAACAAGTAATACCCACCAAGTGTTTGATATTATGTCATGAGAGAGTTCATATAGGAGCGTAAATACACTCATACATCATGTAGGTTCTCAACTAGTGATAATTAACACAATAAACTAGTGAGAGAAAGTAGAAAGAGAGAGATAGGATGATTTATGATAAACACATAAGAAAGAGTGAAATGCATAAATGAATCAACCAAGGCTCAAATGAGCCATTACATGAGTATTTATACAAGAGAGTAGGGCAGCCCCATGCTAGTGTTCTAGAAAGATTCCATAGCCCATGGGTTTACTGGGGCTAGTGGATTAATTACAAGCGTATAAGCCTTAATATGACACTTTATATGGATTACGTAATCCCAATGATCTCCCCTAAGGGTTGGTCATCATGGTCTTCATTTACGAGGGTTGTCGGCGTCTTTTGTTCTTTGACTTTCTTAGCTGATGATGTCTTCAATCCTTACTTTGGGAACTTCAAACACCTTTGAAAATTGTTGCACTACTTGATTATATGTGGTGACACATTAGCTTCACTTCCTTCCAAATTCATAAGACTAACCCTTGAAGTTGGAGATACACACTGCTACTTCGGTGATGTTTCACTTTGACTACTTACTTTGTCTTGTTTCTTGTCATTCATCCACTTCGAGTTATACTTAGGAGTACCCCTTATAGCCATTTTATGACCCTTGTACACAAATTCCATCCTTAATTCTTTGAACCTCATAAACATATAACCCTAGTTACCTGGACTCTTACTAGGGTTGGGTACTGTTTGGTTTTCTTCTCCAAACCGCTATTAACCGAACCGAATAACAACCCTAGTGGTGGTGAATGCTTGTTCAAGTTAGCTTATTGGCAAAATACTAAATTTTTATTCTTCGGTAAATTTTTAAACCTGCATGAACTTTTTATATCTAATAACAATTTTACAAAGGTGTTGCCATAGGGCCGAATATTAAGTGTCATTACGAATACAATTCGACAATATACATAGTTCTAAGTTTTTCGCGACCATAAATTCATGGTATTACAAATGAATTAAATTTGCTTCGTGTTGCATAAAACACATACGGTGAATTTTCTGAATGGTTTATCAATGGAATCCTTCTTTACCAAATCGGACAAATCCATATGGATCCCAAACTCAGTTGATGTATATAGTCATGTCAAAAGTCAACAATGTTTTTTTTAATCAACAAACGCTATATCACTCTATTTATCTCCTTGCAAAATATATGTGTTTAAATCCATCTTTAAATGGAAGTATTATTTGATTTTATTAATGTTATCACCATTGAAATGTAAAATGAAAATGCAAAATCTCTTGACATAATCAACTAAAAAAGAAACACAGGAGAAAAAAATATATACTAATTAAGAAAATATGACAAGTGTAATTCATCAAATATTTTTTTTGGGTAAAAGGCCTTCCGCCCGGTAAAATTCATTACACCAAAAAACGTTGAAGTACAAAGGATGAGGGTGAGTCCCCCACCACAGCCCGATCAGGGAGATAAAAAAAAGCACATGCATGTGCAACTTACAATCATAACAAGCTAAACAAAGCTACCTACCAATTACATTTAAAAAACAATCCAAATGTAATACAACAAGGTTCCAAGAACCATAACCCGATGGCGACTCTATCTTGTAATCTTCATTGCATATCCATCGAGTGCACCACCAACTTCCACACCAAAACCACATATTGATAAACAATGTAATAATGAGTGTAAACCCCTTTACACCGTTTACCAAACATACCCATTCAGACCCACATCAGCCTCTAATATTGTTATTAATTAAATGAATAATAATAACCAACATTCGAATGGAACTCAATGCATATAGATCTGAACAATAAACATAGGGTTAAGACCCTAACTTCCATCCAACACAGCAAAAACGTAAGCAAAGGGTCACCAAATGCATTCGAGAATAAGGAAGAAATCCGAGACCCCAAATCACAAAGAAAACCATAATGAAGACAAAACCAAACAACAAGGAAGCCACGATGCCGGAAAACACCATACGTGCAACAAATGTATTGGTCGCCTTCAACTTACAATAACACTAGTAATAACCATGATCAAAGCAAGCCAAAATATATGCAACTTAGGGCTGCTACATGACCAAAACTAGTGGCGTCCAAACAACGTCCCATGCAAGAATAAATCAGCCCTTGTTTAGAGAATCATGAAAAAATGAACCCTAGAAACTAAGGTTACGCCATCATAACAAACAAGAAAGATCATGAGCATAATCATGATCAATCATATCACTAATCAAGGCAGAAAATCTGTATGACTAACCCAAAACACATCGACAAACAACTCCCCAACAACCACGTACAAGCTAAAATTCCAAACAGAACTTAAGGACCACCCAAACAAGGATAGCTTCATTCGTATACTAAATTCAGAACCATGGAATTACCAGCACTTACCACGAAACAATGATCCAAACCAGACCAACATCACAACATTCAAACAACAACATACCAATCTCTCTTAGAACCCACGAGCGACATCAAATCACGGATCATCCAGCGAATCGAGTACCAAGACTAACGTACCCATAAAACAAACACCCTAAAAAGAGTATACTTCCAAGTAACCATTAAAGATATAGCAATATAAACCATGAACACCAACCATGAAGATCGAACACGGTAAATTAGTAGTGCGATACGGTGAACAGTCGACCAAAATAAAACCAAACAAGTTTTATATTAGTTGATAGATCCACCCAGAGACCACAAATTGAAACAGAAACCCTAAAGAAAGGGTTTCGTTGGGCAATAAGCGCAGACAACCCTCCAACACCAAATCGTCGGGTTGAAAAATCGATTAAGGAACGATTATGAATAATATCTAAACCATGAAGCGATGGCGATATGATTAGATCTGCGAAACCGAATAAGAAAACGATATAATAAATATATTTAGGGTTTCGACAATCGTATAGGGAGATTTCAAAGAATAATGGCGAAAACGCGGTTTTCTGCAAATAAAGGATGAACACGCCACCTCTAAGAATAAAAAAAACCAATACGGATCGATTGCATACCACAACAGTGGTAGAGAAGCGATCGTGGGATTAGTTGGCCAAATAGGGTAGAAGAGGTGGAAATCTCCCAAGGGAGAGAGAGACTTTTAGGGTTTACGTCTCATGTCATGTCATCAAATATGTCATGTCATTTTCTTAAAGCCTCTAACATATCGCATGCGCGTTTTGTAAAAAGTATTATACAAGAGGCACTTTATTTTGCATACTCAAAATCCTTGCATACTAGAGATAAATCCCCTTTTCATCTAGTTTGATCTAATGGTGGGAATTAACCTAAGATTTAATATGTCTAAACCTAGGTCCATGTTTTTTTCTTGTCTTTTTATTTTCTTTTTATCTTTCTTATTTATTTTCTCATTTTTTTGTCTTTTCTTTATTCCCTTCTTTTAATTTCACGTTTTTTTAATTATTTTTTTATGTTTTATTTTTTTTCGTTTTCGTTAGTTTTCATATGTTTTCTTACGTTTTTGTCCGTTTTCCATTTTATCTTTTCTTATGTTTCCTTCCGTTCCGTTCTCGTCCATTCCATTTTCATTCCGTTTTCTTCCGTTCCGTTCCATTTCCATTTCATCCATTTCATTCCATTCCATTCCGTCCATTCCATTCCATTCCTTCCATTTCACCATTTTCCATTCCATTCCATTTCCATTTTCTTCCGTTTTCAATTTTAAATTTTATTTTCTTTGTTCATTTTCTTACGTTTTTCATTTTCGTTTTAAGATTCGTTCGTCCTTCCATTCCACTGTTTTATTCCTTTTCACCCATTCCATTCCATTTTCATTCCATTCCTTTCCTTCATTTATTCCTTCCTTTTCACTTTTCCATTTCGTCCGTTTCTCAATTCCATTCCATTCCATTCCGTCCATTCCCGTTTTCTCCATTTCATTCCATTTCATCCATTTCTTATTTTCATTTTGTTTCATCGTTTTCGTCCATTTTTTTGCCATTTATTCATTTTTTCATTTTAATTCCATTTTCTTCTGGATTTTTTTCCATATGTTTTTGACTATGACAAGTGATTTTTCGTAATATTACGAATATCACTTGTGATTTTCATTTTACAAAACATTAGTTGAAAATAAGTTGTAATTATCACAAGTGATTTGGTCCAAGTCAAAGAGCATAATGTTAAAAACCCTAAACTTTCTCTCTAGGAGAAATCCGACCGCCCTCCCTTCTCTAATTAGGCCAAAAATTCACCCTCGATGATGTCCTCTCTACCTTTGAACGATTGTTATTGTTTTTAGGTATGCAATACATGATTTAGGGTTGTTTTTATTCATGGAAGGTGGCTGATCTTATATTATTTTTTATCACAAAAGTTTTCTCCTTAATCTGATGGTGTTTGAGTCGAAAACCTATATCCTTTATATACAATCACTCTTTAATTCGTCTTTTATGAAGTTTTTATGGTGAGACGTTTTTAGGGTTTTGATTCGGTTTTGGAGATCTCACATGGTAACCCTAACATCCTTTTTACGATCAATCTGTGTGATCGTTTTTCTTAGGGTTCCTTGTTGATTAATTGAAGGTGACCCTCGTTAGGGTTTATTAGTTATGCATGTTCTGATTGGATTGAGGTTTATGTTATGTGGGTTTGAGAGATGTGCGTCTTGGTTTGTTGCTTGATTGATGTTGGTTTATTGCATGGAGGTTTGTAACTATCTGATCTTGCACTTCTTGACTTGCTATTGGTCATTTTGTGTCTTTGGAAGTTAGGTTTGTGTAAATCCTATTGAAGTGCTAATATGGGTTTATTTCTGATAGTTGGTATTTAACTCTTAATCAAGGTTTTCTTGTATTTTTCTAATATGGATAACATATTGGATTGCATTTGGTCATTTATAGCTCTTGCGGCTTTCTTATTATAATAGGGTTTAGATTGAATTCACATATTATATGACATCGATTATGAGTCGCTATGGGTTTTATTTGAATCCTGTTTGGTATTGTCTTTTATCGATTGCTGGTAATTTTGACCTAGTTTGATCATCGGTATTGGGACAATTCTTGTGCTAAGTTAGGGTTTTACTATGGAAGTGCGTAGGTTTTCTCGCGTATTAGATAGTTATTCTTATTGGTGTTCGGTTTTGCATCTAAACATACACTTTTGGAGTGAGTTTTTGCTTGCTGCTATCCGTGGTTTTAGAGTCTCTCACCAAGCTGTTGTGAAATTTGTGGAAAAGTCTAATTTGATGATCCATGGTATACTTCTATGTGGATTAAGGATTGCATGGAAGTGGTTTGAATTTCTATGATGATTATGTTTTGGTTCTACCTTAGTGAATCAAGTTTTAATTCCATATTTTATTCACTTGTATAGTCATTGTAGGTTGTAAGTTTTATTTTGTTAGTTATAAGAATGTATGTCATTCTTATATGAGAGTCTGTAAGTGTCATAAGGGGCTGAGATGAGGGAAGTCACCCTCATCCTTTGTACTTCAATGTTTTTGGTGTAATGCATTTTACTAGGGTGAAAAATCCCTTTTACCCAAAAAATCACAAGTGATTTTCTGAATATCAAAGAATATCACTTGTGATCATTTGAATATGACAGAATATCACTCGTGATTCTCAAAATATCATTTGTGATACTCAAAATATCACTTGTGATATTCTGAATACCACAAAATATCACTTGTGATATTCACAGAGGTTAAGCGGTTGTAAATGATAATAATCTTAGTGTGTGTGCGATTTTGGAATCTCTGTGTGGATGCTCTGTGGTGTATGATACATGTCGTAATGTGTGTGTAAATCGATGGAAGTGGGCGTCAAATGGTAGTCTTTGTGATAAGGGGTCTCGTATTATTCTTGGTTGGAATGATGACATTGTTGATGTTATGATTATGTCTCAAACTAACCAAGTTATGCATGTGCAGGTTAATATCCGTGCGGACAACAAAACCCTATTTTGTTCTTTTGTGTGTACAGATAACTATTACATTAATCATCATGCACTTTGGAGCAATCTTGTTTGTCATCTTTGGTTTTATGGCTTGAGTAGTCCTTGGGTCTTGTTGGGTGACTTTAATGCTGCTCTTAATTTGGAAGATCACTCAAGTGGTCATTATACTCTGATATTGCTATGTGAATTCAAAGATTGTGTTGAGTATGGAAGTTCGGATGTTAATAGAACTGGGCTTCATTTTACATGGAACCAAAACCGAAGGCTCTAAGGAACTCTGAAGATAATTGATAGGATTATGGGTAATTTATAGTTTTGTGATACTTTCTTGGGTTCTTTTGCTATCTTCCAACCTTATCGTATCTCGGATCATTCTCCTTGTGTGCTTCGTATTCCTCATGTGGCCAAGCTCAAACCCAAACCCTTTAAGTTCTCTAACTTTCTGGTGCATAAAGAGGGCTTTCTTGATACAGCATTTCCGGGGTGGAATATTAATGTCAATGGTTGTGCTATGTATCGTGTTGTTAAACGTTTGAAGGGACTGAAATCCCCATTTCGTAAGATGTTACACAATCAAGGTAATCATGCGGGTTGATAATCTTCGTAAGGAATTAGATGTGGTCCAAATGGCGATTGATAAGGATCCTTCCAATTCAGCCCTTAAATGATGAGTATGCTCATTACCTTTTTGCCTGTAAGGAGGCTACGCTTGATGAAGAGAGGTTTCTTAAGCAAAAATCTAAAGTTTAATGGCTCCATGCGGTGATTCTAATACGCTTATTTTCATAATATTGTTAAAAGTAAATGTGCTCGTGTCGAATTGAATTGGTTCGAGATGCGGCTAATGTTTTGTATGAAGGTAATGCGGTTGCGGGGCTTGTGTCTCATTATGGGCAGTTTCTTGGTATTGAAGGGGATTGTAGTCCTCTAGAGGATCATGATTTATTCTATAATGTCCTTGACCAACATCTGGCTAATTATATGGTTTGTGATATTACGGATCTTTGAAATTAGGGAAACTTTGTTCTCGATGGGGATGATAAAGCCCGGTCCGATGCTACACACGCCTTCTTTAAGAAAGCTTGGGATGTTGTGGGTATTAATGTTACGGTAAGATTCTGAAGGAAATCTTTTAGGTAAAGGGGAGTAATCCTGCACCCTGGTAAAGTATATTAACCAAAAAACATTGAAGTACAATGGATGAGGGTGAATCCCTCATCTTAGTCCCTAAGGACACTTCCACAACCACTATATAAGAATGACACACCATTCTTATAACATACAAAAATGAACCTACCAATAATGACAAAGTAAATAAAACATTATATTACAATTCTACTCAAGAAAAATACTTAAGCCTTCTAAATCACTATTACGGTCCACCTACTTCCATGAAGAATCCTCCAACTTGCCCACTCATGGATCATCAATCTTGAGATGCAGTTCACAAATTTCACACAACGGTTGGTGAGAGACTCTAAAACCACGGATAGAGCAGCAAGCACAAACTTGCTCCAAAAGTGTATGTTTAGATGCACAACCGAGCAAAAACCAAGGATGATGACCATAAGCGGATGAACATAGGTTTTCCAAACCCTAACTTCCATCATATACAATTACTAAACTCCAAAATAAATGAGAATGCAAAAAATCCATGATTGTGTGATTGGGGTTTAGAATAAGAGCCCCCAAAACTTAACTACCTACCATCAACAACATGAATCTTCATCACTCATTGATCATCATATGTGATTTCAGGTCACAAAGAGTAGGAAAAGAACCATGAGCATACACAGCCAGCCTTCAATCTATGGTCGCACCAAGCATCACCCAATATGTAATCCAAAGGTCGCCGCCTTAAATACAAGAAACCTTGATGGAATTAAACGCCACCGCTGAAACGGACCCACATCAGACTTGTAATAAGGTTTAACAAACCCAAACTTCCACTATCCTCGCAAAACTGTCCCAAGTGAACAGCAGTAGCACCGAATGCAAAAACACATGTTGGGATTCTCAAAAGAAACATCAACAGCACCCCTACAATCATGCCATGTGATCAACAGGTGCAGCTCATAACAAACCACTATGACTTCGATTCAAACACCATCATCTGCCAAAGCAAACAAGATCATAATAACATAGAATCCACCATAGACGAGCACAAGGGTTTCAAAAACCCTAATCACAGATCGATCCCCATCCACTAGCATACTCATGATAATAGCGATAGACCCGAGAACGAACAAATAATAGGGTGACGAAGCCCTAACAACCATCAGCAGAATAAACATCTCTCTAATAAACCCACAAATCACAATCATTAATCTGATATAGAACATTGCGTCAACCAAATAAACCCTAGCGGGTTTAACGATCGATTCATATCACATCCCAGCGATTAAGATAAAGCGAAACCTAAGAACCCTGGTATCATTCAAACGATAACGCATACGAAGAAACCCCGATCAAGACCGGATCGCACCGGTGTTAATAATTGTTTAAGTATCACAGGGGATAATTAAAACCGACATAGATCAAACCCTAGTACGATCAACCACACGCAAAATTGAAACCCTAAATATCGATTATAAAAATACGTCCGAAAAGTAAGGGTTTCGGCGATCACCAAATATGATAGATAAGAAACCCTAGAAAGAGTTTCGCACTTCAAAGACAACTACTGAGATAAACCGATGCGATTAAGGAGTATTCCCTTAATCGACCGAGTCAAAACAATAGAGGTTTCTTGAATATATAACTAAGCAAATCATTCTGAAGGAAATCAATCACACCATTATATCATTGATTCCTAAATTGTCTACCCCTTCTAAGATTAATGACTATAGGCCTATTTCGTGTTGCAATGTTCTATATAAATGCATTAGTAAAATTATCGCTAATCGCATTAAAGAGGGTCTTGGTTCTTTGGTTAGTATTAATCAATCGCGTTTGTTCCTGGTTTTACTCGATAATATATTGCTTACCCAAGAGCTTATGCGAAATTATCATAGAGAGAGAGGTTCGCCTAGATGTTCTTTTAAAGTGGATATTCAAAAGGCATATGATACTATCGACTGGGCTTTTCTTAAGTCAATTCTGATCGGTTTTGGCTTCCATCACAAAATGGTCGAATGGATCATGGTTTGTGTATCATCTACATCGTATTCTATATTTGTTAATGTTGATCTTCATGGTTTGTTCAATGGTAAGCGTGGTCTTAGACAAGGAGACCCGTTATCCCCCTATTTGTTTATGTTGGTTATGTAGGTTTTAACCATTATCTTGTAGAAAAAGGTTTCTAATTCGGCGGATTTTCAGTTCCATCATTTATGTGAGCAGCAGAGGATTATTAATCTTTGTTTTGCAGATGATCTTTTCTTATTTTCTAGAGGCCATCCAGATTTTGTTAATGTTATTATGCAAGCTCTGGAGGAGTTCAAGAATGTTTCAGGTCTTGTCCCGAGTATCCCTAAAAGTACAACTTTCTTTTGTAATGTTCCTAATGCTTTGAAAGCTACTATTCTCTAGTCTATGCCATTTGCAGAAGGTTCTCTTCCTATTAGGTACCTTGGTGTCCCTCTTATATCATCCAGACTTCTTTATAGGGATTGTAAGGTTCTTGTGGAATAGTTGGAAAGTCGTGTGAATGATTGGCGTAATAAATTTCTATCCCTTGCGGGTAGGCTTCAATTGGTCAGATCGGTTTTGTCCTCGATGCATATATATTGGGCTTCGGTCTTTATCCTTCCTACTCGTATCATTCATGATTTGGAACAGCTTTTGAGGGGTTTCTTATGGTGTCAAGGTGAAATGAAAAGGGGTAAGGCCAAAGTAGCGTGGGAATCTGTTTGTAAGCCTCAACAAGAAGGTGGCCTTGGTATTCGTCGATTGGCTGATTTTAATATTGCTCTTATGACGACGCATTATTTTGGAGTATGTTAGGCAGCGCACATTTTGGAGTATGTTAACCCATAAGGAGTCCTTGTGGGTTAAATGGATTCATTCATATAAACTCCGTGGTAGAAGCTTCTGGGATGTTCCTTGCTTGGGTGATGTTAGTTGGGGTTGGCGTAAGCTTCTTGCAATTAGACCCAAGGTACGTCCTTACATATGGCATAAGATCAATAATGGTAAAACCACTTCTGTATGGTTTGATATGTGGTGTGATTTAAGCCCTATCCGTGATATGCTCACTGCTAGAGACATTGTGCGGGCTGATTTTAGCTTATCGGACTCGGTTTGTGATGTTATTGATAATGGTAATTGGAAGTGGCTTGTGGATTTGTTACCTAGATTTCCGAATTTATTTAGCCTCCCAGTTCCTAATATTCTTGATGATATTGATGATGGGTTAATATGGCATGATTTGGAGGGCAATTTTAGACATTTTTTGCTTGCTTGTTCTTGGGATTCTCTTCGTACTAGGGCTGATCGGGTTGGGTGGTTGTAACACCCCAAATCTCATATAGCGGAAGACTTAATCAAGTTTTCGGGGCGTTACTATTAGATTGGTATCGCACACAAGTATAGTAAAACATGACCATTTAACCATTCAAAACCAATCCTAAATTTAAATATTCAAAACATTTAATCCAAAGTATAAATATTAGGCCCAAAACATAGTTTAATAAAATAGGTCCCCATAGTTTATCAGAGTCAGAAATGATCCTTGAACCCGCTGCCAAGCTTCCACAATCCACACATTCCAAACATCGTTCAAATACATGAGAAATCATGCTAAAAGGTGCTTACGTGGTGAGTTCATAGGTTTAAGTTCAACATAATCATAGTGGACCAATAAGAGTTGATTTGCTATGCAAGACCTAAGATAGATAAACACCGTTTTCACACCGATCCATTCCGGATCACCAATCATAACACACGTCCCGCATCCAGGGACAACTCAAGCTCGCGACTCTAGTCCAGCACTGTCGTGGCAAAATCTAGAACAATTGCCAACCCGGACTAGGTCGATGTAGAAGTGTATTCTTAGTTAGGCACGGCTAACCTAAATTAAGGCAACAACTACCACACATCTATCTAAACAGTCAAGCATATAAGTAAATCCAAATAGTTTTTAACGGTCCAAAAACAGTAGCATGATTCTCACCCCAAAATAGTTGAAAACGTAGTTAAAACGTAGATAAAAGTGGGGCTATGAAACTCACCTTAGCCACAGCAAAGCACAAATAAATACTAGCAGAAGATATCAGGTAATCACGGCACAGCAATGCACTATTCACTATTGACATGACTGGCATCTAAAGTTAATCTCCATGGCATCCAAAAGTTTGTACGACGAGTACAATAGAATAGTTGTGACGCAACCTAATGCGTATACGATATTCTTAGAATACGGCTCATATGATAAAGAAATCAATAGAAAGTAATGTGTTGTAGTTTTCGTGGATCATTCATGTCGTTACTTTCAAAAGTACATTATCGTTCCCAAAAGTTCATAATTAATATCTCAAAAGTTTAGTTTTAACGTTTCGTGTGGTGGTAAGAAACATAGGCACGACGTACAACTCACGAAAGAAGAGCAAACATCGACAAAATCGAGACATACGACCATAACTCACGCGAAAAGAAGAGATATGACCAAGCCAAGATATCTGAGACAATACTCAAGCTAGTCAAAGACTAGAACATGACGACATCTATTTATGTAACATAAATAGGTTAATTGATAAGTTTCGACAATTTACCCAATAATTTCCCCCAAACGTACAAGTTTACTCAATAAAAGACAAGTTTCCATTTATCGCTCAATTAATAAAGGTATCTCAATCGCTATTCTTAATCGTACAAGTTTACCCGAAAGTACTTCATATAAAGTATGCTCTGGTGATTAGCGATTCCCTTACTTTCCTTAACAAAAATCGATAATTCCATGGCTCTAATTCCTTCTCTATTGATCTAATCTGTTTCAATTAAGTTTTTACATTCGTGTATTGCGTAATTGTTCCAGGTTAGTTAATTGTTTTGGGTTTTAGGGTTCTTTTTTGTCGAATTTTTTAGGGTATCGCTAATCTGATTCCACTCTAAATTACTTGCGTGCTTAACATGGATGAATTTGGCTAGTCGTTTTGTGCTTTAACTCATGCCTTAGCACTATTAAGGCTCTCGTTTTGGATCTTGGACGTAGTGATTCCTGGTTTTATTTGTTTGTCGTTTTTTAGGGTTTTTAGGGTTTCGAACTTTTTGTTTTCTGTTTGCTACTTATTATGTCGATTACTGGTGATGGTACTGTGGATGTGGAAGCATTAAGAGCGCGTATGCAGAGGTTTAAGGATCTGGAAGCTGGAAAAGTGGATGTTCCGAGCCAAGCTAGAATAGCGACTAGGGTTTTGCGTAACCCTAGTCCAGTTTTGGGTGATACTAGCGAACTTGGTCGTGTTTCTGGGGCTGTTTCTGTTGGTGATCGAATGCCTACACATGTTAAACCTAAAGATACTAGTGTATCTTCTACATTCGAATCTGGTACAACTACTATTGGTGGTTCAACTTTGGATGACAACTCGTTTTGGGACGTGGGTAATACAGGTGGTATGAATTACATTAACGTACAAGAGTACCCAACGCTTGTGGACAATCTTGGGGCTAATTCGACAACAATTGGCATGCATGGTTTTCCTCCTCTTTCTGATTCGCTGGGGTCTAAAGCTAATGTTTTTGGTGCGTCCAAGGAACTAGGTGGTGTGACTAATGGTAATAAGGATAATCTTCCTGGTGGAGATAACGTTAAAGTTTCTCATCTAGCTGGTAAAATGCATGGGATACACACCTCAACTGTGGAGAAATCTCAAGGTACAATGCCTATTGTTCAAAGTGCGGAGGTTACTACGTCACCTAAGTCATACGTTGGTGCTACTAGTAGTGCTAATTCCGCAAGTGTCCCGGCAAAAGGTAAGTCTAACTTTCGTGCACTTAAAGTTGATAATATGTTTAATGGTGTTGACGTGTCCATTCCTCTTAAGGTGGTACAAAATATTAGCTCTAAATTTGATAACACCTTGTATGGATACTTCATTGGTAAGCCTATTGCATTTCCTGTGGTTGAGTATTTTGCACGTAACAACTGGGCTAAGTATGGGTTAAAACGGATCATGATGAATGCAAACGGCTTCTTTTTCTTTAAGTTTGACTCTCAGATTGGATTGGAGGCTGTTCTTGAAGGAGGTCCGTGGATGATTAAGAATAGTCCTATTATTCTTAAAAAGTGGACCATGAGTACTAGTTTGACGAAAGAGGAGTTAACCCGCATTCCGGTATGGGTTAAACTTCATGATGTTCCGTTACAGGTATTTTCTGAAGATGGCATTAGTATTATTGCAACACATATTGGTACGCCTATCATGCTTGATTCTTATACTAGCTCTATGTGTGTTGAATCTTGGGGTAGGAGTAGTTTTGCCCGTTGTTTAATTGAAATTGAGTCTCATGTTCCCCTTAAGGATTTTATTACTATTGGGGTACCATATCTAGATCAACCCGGTTTTTCTTCTGAAACTATTAGGGTGGAATATGAGTGGAAACCTCCTAGGTGTGATGTTTGTTTGATTTTTGGCCACTCTGTTGATTCTTGTCCTAAGAAAATTGTGACTGAACCGGTTGTGGAGGATAAGAATGATGGGTTTCAACTAGTTGGGAAAAAGGGTAAAGCTAAGAGGAATGCTAAGGACAATAAAAGTGGTACGGTTTTTAACGGGGTTCCAGTTGGTAAAAATATGCAGTATAGACCCAAAGCTGTTAACACTCCTTCCACTAGCAAACCCCCTCAAGGCGTTGCTAGTACTAGTACGGGTCCATTACCTAATCAGGTAGGTAATATCGTTTCACCTATTAACTCTACATCTAATGACCCTACTGATGTGTCTACTAAGGGTAGTCAACCTGCTCATGCTTCACCTACGGTAAGTAATCCAATTCTGGCTCCTAATATATCTACATCTAACCCATTTGGTTCTTTGGCTACTTATGATGATGTTGATGAGACTAATGGTTTGGCGGATGATGATGAGGTTGAAAATGTTTATGATGAAACTGGTAATTTGTTTGACAAATCAGGGGCAAGCACTCCTGTTCTGAATGTCCCTGATGTTTAGTATCGCCTCTTGGAATATAAGGGGTTTGAACCATTCCCCTAAACAAAAAGAGGTTAAACAGGTGGTAAATGATAATAATCTTAGTGTATGTGCTATTTTGGAATCTCATGTTGATGCGTCGGTGGTGTATGATACATGTCGTAATGTTTGTCATCGGTGGAAGTGGACGTCAAATGGTAGTCTGTGTGATAAGGGGTCCCGTATTATTCTTGGTTGGAATGATGATATTGTTGATGTTATGATTATGTCTCAAACTAACCAGGTTATGCATGTTCAGGTAAATACTCGGACGGACAGCAAAACTTTTTTCTGTTCTTTTCTGTACGCAGATAATTACTATGTTCATCGGCGTGCCCTTTGGTCCAACCTTGTTTGCCATGCTGGATTTATGCGTAGTAGGCCTTGGGTTTTGTTGGGTGATTTTAATGCGGCACTTAATTTGGAGGATCATTCATGTGGTAGTTATGCGCTTGACATTGCTATGCGTGAATTCAAAGATTGTGTTCAGAAAATAGAGGTTGAGGATCTTAATTGTACTGGTCTTCACTTTACTTGGAATCAGAAACCAAGAGGCTCATTTGGTACATTAAATAAAATTGATAGGGTGATGGGCAATCTGAAATTTGCTGACTTGTTTCCAGGTTCATTTGCTATATTTCAACCTTATCGTATTTCAGATCATTCTCCGTGTGTTCTGCGTATTCCCAAGGTAACTAAGCCTAAGCCTAAACCGTTCAAATTCTCTAACTTCTTGGTTCATAAAGATGGGTTTATTGATACGGTTACTGCGGGATGGAATCTTAATGTTCATGGTTGTGCTATGTATCGTGTGGTTCAACGCTTAAAGGGGCTGAAATCTCCTTTTCGTAAGCTTTTGCACAACCAAGGTAATATGCATGAGCGGGTAGTTAGGATTCGGAAGGAGTTAGATGAGGTCCAAAAGGCTATTGATACAGATCTGTCTAATTCAGACCTACGTGATGATCATGCTCACTATCTTCTTGCTTATAAGGAGGCTACGTTAGATGAAGAACGGTTTTTAAAGCAGAAATCTAAAGTTCAATGGCTTCATGCAAGTGATTCTAATACGGCTTACTTTCATAATATTGTTAAAAGCAAATGTGCCCGTAATCGAATTGAATTGGTGAGAGATGCAAACAATGTCTTGTATGAGGGTCATCAGGTTGCAGGTGCTTTTGTTGCTCATTATGAACAGTTTCTTGGTATTGAAGGCAATTGTAGTCCATTTGATGAGTACGGTTTATTTTCTAATGTTCTTTCACACCAATTGGCTAATTCGATGGTTCATCATGTCACGGATGCGGAGATAAAGGAGGCTATATTTTCTATGGGGGATGATAAAGCTCCTGGTCCCGATGGTTACACGACAACTTTCTTTAAGAAAGCATGGGATATTAATGGTGCTGAGGTTATAACTGTTGTTCGGGATTTCTTCATGAATGGTAAGCTTCTTAAGGAGATTAATCATACCATTATATCGTTGATCCCTAAAGTGTCTACCCCGTCTAAGATTAATGACTATAGGCCTATTTCTTGCTGTAATGTCATGTATAAGTGCATTAGCAAAATCCTTGCTAATCGTATTAAAGAAGGCCTTGGTCAGTTGGTTAGTATTAATCAATCGCCTTTGTTCCTGGTCGTCAGATATCGATAATATATTACTTACCCAAGAGCTTATGCGGAATTATCATAGAGGGAGAGGTCCACCTAGATGTGCGTTTAAGGTTGATATTCAGAAGGCATATGATACGGTTGATTGGGCTTTTCTTAAAGCTATTCTGATTGGGTTTGGTTTTCACGCAAAAATGGTTAACTGGATCATGGTATGTATCTCATCTACATCTTATTCTATATGTATTAATGGGGATCTTCATGGTTGGTTTAAAGGTAAGCGGGGTCTTCGACAAGGTGACCCGTTATCTCCCTATTTGTTTACTCTGGTTATGGAAGTTTTAACTCTTATATTGCAAATAAAGGTTTCTAATGCAGTGGATTTTCAGTTTCATCATTTGTGTGAACAACAGAGAATTATTAACCTTTGTTTTGCAGATGACCTCTTTTTGTTCGCTAGAGGCCATCAGGATTCGTTAATGTCATTATCACGGGCTTTGGAGGATTTCAAGAACTTTTGGTCTTGTCCCAAGTATCCCTAAAAGTACTGACTTTCTTTGTAATGTGCCTAATGCTATTAAAGCTGCTATTCTCCAGTCTATACCGTTTGCAGAAGGTTCTCTCCCTGTCAGGTATCTTGGGGTTCCCCTTATATCTTCAAGACTTCTTTATAGGGACTGTAAAGTGCTTGTTGAAAAGTTGGAAGGTCGTGTGAATGATTGGCGTAATAAGTTCTTATCTCTTGTTTTTTTTTTGGGTAAAGGGTTTCCCCGGTAAATATTATTACGCCAAAAACCATTGAAGTACAAAAGGATGAGGGTGAATTCCCACATCTCAGTCCCTAAGGACACTTACAATACACTTATCTAAGAATGACAAACCATTCTTAAAACAAGCCTGCACAACATGTGCAACTAACCAAACGAACATGCTAAACAAAGCAACAACTATATGAACAGAAACTACAACGACTATCAAATTACAAATAAAACATCAAGTAAAAACTTGAATCTTCACATGTCGTCATAGAAGTCCATAACCTTCAACGATGCAGCCGAAACCATGGTAGAATAGAACATGCCACTCCACAATTGATCCAACAACTACACCGATCTTCATTGATCGAAACTGAACCAAACCATCACTACAACTTGATCCAATACCTCATCTACTAGAAGTTTCAAAAATGAATGAAACTCAAGCTAAGAATGAAAAACAGTGTATCTTGATCAGTCGTAGACAAACATAGGGCTATACGACCATAACTTACATCAAAGAGATCACCATCGATCACATGATCAAATAAATCAATGCCATGTCTATGAACGATGATAAAAAGGTTTTGAATAAGACCCTTAAACTTAACTTACATCACTAATTCGAGCAGCAGCAGATTCCATAGAAATTTACAAAGAACTTAGATAAATATCAATCCACTAGAAAGCACGAACAGCAAACAAACCATAACCAAAGCTCGTACCAAATCATTACCACCTAGCGTCAGACGTACCATATCAACAAGATACCACCAAGTCATCAAGACCATAGTTCTTAACAGCAAGGACCATATAATGCATGCACGAGCAGATAATAGGGCCTAACGAGACCCTAACTTACCTATACCATCACTTAGCCCTCTCCCTTTACCCACGAACCACAACCTTCATCAATACCGAATGCACATCCAATAATCAAACCCTCTAAAGGGCTACCATGAAGAAAACGTGCAGATACACATCACAAACAACCAATCAACCAGAAACCAATAATGATCGATATAAATATTACCATGAAGATTTACGATCAGCGAATCCACAAACCCTAAACCGATTGTACAATTAATAAATCTTTGAGGATAACTTCAAACGATCTACATGCATATGAGAAAGAATCGGTTAGGGTTCCCAACAAACAGATCATGAAGATAATATAGCAATAAAGAGTCATCGATCCAAAAAAACCCAAAACCCTAAACAGCGATTACAGAAGAGTAGTATTCGGTTAGGGTTAATAAACAAATCGAATCTAAAACCCTTCAAATAAATCGATTGAAACCGACTATAAAATAATCGTTTAGGGTTTAGAAACAGGACGATTTAGGGATAGATAAGAGATAAAACAAGCGCACACCACTTCAGATAATCATCAACCTTCTAATCCGATTGCATACCAAGGTAGAGATACGAATTAGGAGATTGATTTTGGCCGGAAATTATGTTGGAAGTGGCGGCCAAAAATCGCCCCTAGAGGGGAGAGTTCTTATCTCTTGCGGGTAGGCTTTAGTTGGTGAGGTCTGTTTTATCATCGATGCATCTGTATTGGGCTTCAGTCTTCATTCTTCCTACTCGTATTATACATGAGTTAGAGCAGCTTATGAGGGGTTTCCTTTGGTGTCAAGGAGAAATGAAAAAGGGAAAGGCTAAGGTTGCTTGGGATTCTGTTTGTAAGCCAAAGAAAGAAGGTGGTCTTGGTATTCGACGTTTGGAGGATTTTAACATTGCCCTCATGACTACACACATTTGGAGTATTTTGACACATAAAGAATCGTTATGGGTTCAATGGATTCATTCTTATAAACTTCGTGGGAGAAGCTTTTGGGATGTCCCATGTTTGGGGGATGTTAGTTGGGGATGGCGCAAGCTTCTTGCGATTCGACCAAAGATTCGTTCATTTATCTGGCATAAGATCAATAATGGTAAGGACACATCGGTTTGGTTTGATAGGTGGTGTGCGTTAAGCCCAATTCGGGATTTGCTTACTGCTAGAGATATTGCCCGGGCAGGTTTTAATTTATCTGATTCGGTTTGTGATCTGATTGCTAATGGTGTTTGGTGATGGCCGGTGGACTGGCTATCTCGTTTTCCTTTGTTAGCTGCAATTCCGGTCCCTAATCTTAATGATACTGTTGATGGATTATTATGGCGCAAGTTGGATGGTAATTTTTGTGGTTTTTCAGTTTCGGGTGCATGGGATTCTATGCGTCTTAGGGCTGATGTGGTTGACTGGTGTAATGTTCCTTGGTTCTCTCATTGTATCCCGAGGTATGCAATACACTTGTGGCTCGCTATTAAGCATAAGCTGAAGACTCAAGATAGGATGCGACAATGGGATGTTGGTCCTAATATTGACTTGGACTCGCTTAGATGCCCGCTTTGTGACATGGTTCCGGATTCTCATTCTCATTTATTTTTTGAGTGCCAGTTTTCTATACAGGTTTGGTTTCAGGTCCGGGTTTTATCTGGTATAGATGCGGTCCCGCCTTCTTTGGAGAGTATTGTTACTGTTCTTATTCCTATATCTAAGGGGCGGTCGGTTGGTAGCATCATTTCTCGGTTACTGCTTGCGGCTACTACATATTTTATCTGGATGGAGCGCAATGCTAGGATTTTCAAGCGTAAGAAGTCTACTGCTTGCGAAGTGGTTAGCATCATTGTCTCTACTATTCGGTTGGTGGTTACCTTCAAGTTCAAGAAGCTAACCTCGTGGTCTTGTTTGATCCTTGATAAATGGAAGATTCCAAGTATTTGTATTTCTCACGAAGGGAGTGCCGGGTAAGGGTTGTACTCTTTTTCCCTTCTCCAAGGTTTTTCCCTCTGGGTTTTTCTTGGAAAGGGTTTTTAAGGAGGCAAACTTCCTGGGTTAACTTGCTCCCTTTGTGGAGTGGCTGGATGCGGGATGCTCGCTTGCTACAAGTTTTTTTACTTGTTTATGCCTAGTTAGTTGATGTAATATAGCTAGGTCCTTAGTGTTTATGGCATGTCATAAACACTAGTTTATCAAGCTTTCGCTTGAGGTTAATGTAGTATTTCAGCCACATTCCATTTGTACTTAACATTATTTTTTGGTTATATATTTACCGGGGTAAAACCCTTTACCCAAAAAAAATGACACGTTCGTTTATTCCAACGTTTCCAAATCAATACGACTTCAATAAGTTATATTATCAAAATAATATTCCCAAACAAGTTTATAAAAGCTAGCATGTGTTATAAAACATGAGTTCTCATCGTATTTAATAAGAGTTTATAATAGATTAAACCATATCCGTTAATAATATTTATAGTTATATAACTCAACATCAACTTAAATGTGAAAATGAAATATTCAGTTTTATCACAAATCAATTATATTAAACTCACTTAAACCAAAATGCTTATTAAAGTACAACATACTAATCAATATAATTGTTATCAAAGAGTTTATGAAATATATTTTGTATTCATAAAACATGAGGTGCTATCTTTAATCAATAAGAGTTTATGATTAAATAAAATCATAATCATCGTCAATATATAACTAGACATCCCGTTATTATCTAAAATGTGAAAAGGAAATACTTGGCATTTAGCGCAATCAATTTATCAAACTCATTTCCGAGTCTAACATATTATTCTCGTTTAGACCAACAAGTTTAATAAAACTCGGCTTATAAATCGATCTAACTTGTTATCAATTAATATTCCAAATTTATAAAACTTGGTTAAACTTTATAATGTACACGTAATATGTATTATTAATTATTAATCACGTAACTAGTTTTAATATTTACCATCCCATTGTACAAGCATCTAGTTTATCCCAATGGTTTTATATTGATATCGTTGCATAATTGATTTGTTACCATATCTCGTCATTAAGTATATCCATTACGAATTTATCCGTCGGCATATATCATTTACCCTTTCCTCATTAGTAATCATTAACTCATATTAACAACTATTATCAACTTATAACCTATTATAATGTCTAGATATAATTGAACCCGTAACCTATATATATCCCATGCCATATTTCCAAATTATAACCAAGGCAAAACAACCATCAAGTTATTATCCGGTCAAACGTGACCCGAACGTAACACATATATATACCAACCCTGACGGGACCAAGTGTCATCGAATAAATTTCAACGTGACCGAAAATACACTCGTGTTTACTCGTTAACCGAACCAATTCTTGTTGTGAACCAAACTGAGACAAATGCTAAACCAATAAAGACACATCCTATCCTAATTTAAGCATTTAAATGACCTCACACAAGATAATTTACATTCAATCCTCAAGACAAGTATGTCCGAATAAACTGAAACCCATGTCAAAATGTTTTGAGTGCCCACACCCCTGGTCCATGACCTTAACCGATTCAAACCATACCATCATGGGTCTTAGACTCGACCCAACCCGTATGGAACCCTACACTCGACCTGTAAATACTTTCGATCAAACAAACACCTCTTTGTATTAGTTTTACCACACGAAACGATTCGTTTTCAATCCCCTTTTTCAATGAAAGCTTAACACATGAATATCAACCAATTCGTTTTTAAAACTTTTATTATCCACGAAAAACGTACACCATAAAATATAACGATTCAAAAATAAAAATAAATATTATGAACGGGTTGATTGTTTTACCGTGCGAATAATAGAAGAAAGTGGGTTGTGATGGCGTCTTTATACGAGTACAACTCGTATCAACCAAGCACGGACCTAAACCAACCGTTATCTTTTGAAACCCTAAGTATCCGAAATCTTAAATCAAGATGTGGAGCGCGTCACTTTGATTCATGGTGTATATGTTGCATAAACGTGACCACAATCACCCGATGGTGTAATTGTTTGAGGTCGCCGGAATTTTGGCCGAAAAACTTGACGACGTCGGAACCCTAAAAATGGGTGGCCGGATTTTAGAGAGAGAGAAAAGGGTTTATTAGTGTGTGTGTGTGTTTGCTAGAGAGAGAAAATGGGTGGAAGAAATGAGGGGAGTGTGGGTGGTGTGGGTATATATACCCATGGAGGGACTAGACATGTTCTATTGAAACTTTAAGGGTGGCTATGTAAATTATCCCAAGGACCCTAAGTGAAACTTTATAAAACTTTCGATATATGTGATTTAGGGCTCGTTTTAACTAGCAAACAAGGGATTCGTGACTCGAGAGTTACGCCAATGTTTTTAAAATATTAATTCCAATAAAAACGATATAAAATATGAATCGTAACTCAAATTAAATCAAACGATCGCCCTAATCGATGTTTTCCAATAACGACGCATCGAGGAATTTTCGAGTTGTCACAGCCTCACCTCCTTAAAGGAATCGCGTCCGCGCGATTCAATTCAAGTCATCCGTTAAAGTTTAGAAGGGGTGAGTGCAAAAGCACGAGGGATTATCTTCACGTTCTCTACGTGAATCAAGGATCTTACTGCGAGTTTCTATGAACTTTCGAAAACAGGGAGGCAACTTTACCAAAGTTGCTAAGTTTCATCACATATAGTTTCGATAGGTCAACAAAGTTTAAACGTCCAAAGATTAGGATTTCATCGATTGCCTCCTCGGCGAGTCATTTCTTCCTATTACACACGAAACTATATGTGATGAAACTTAGCCAGGATTTTAAGATACTGGTTTCGATGGTAGCTTAAGGCTTTAAGATACTGGTCTCATTCTAGCCAGGATTTTCCCAAAGGTTTGTCATAGCGGGGATTAAGTTTTCACGTTAACTAATCATTTCACATAATTTCATGGTGGCTCCGAAAGCTAAATTCTAGGTTACCTCGGAGGGTTCAGGAGATTTACGTTGTCTATGTCTCTAAATGGTTTATGAGTAACTTTCGTATCCATCTCAACTTAGAACGGTTTCCTTGGTATCCTTTCGAATAGGTTCAGGGTTGCAAAGTTGGCGTATTTCCATTTCTTCCCAATCACCTGAATTTACTCTTACATCCATAGAGGATTTCTTACGGTGCCTTTGAGGTACTAAAGTGATAGGTATGGTTATAGGAGAAGTTGGCCAATGGAAGGTGTCTATCCCGACCATTGTCAAACTTAACAGGCATGCTACGTGTTCTAATAGAGTTCGAATGGTTTCTCTACTTCAGCCATTAGTCTGGAGATGGTACACTGCAAGCATATCCAGATCGGTTTTCTCGGCTCTAGGAAGTGATAGATGAAAAATAGGTGTGTGGCGATTGCCATAATCCGGAAAGGATAGAAATCAGCATTTCCTAAGCACATGGTTTCCTTTACGTGTGGAGAAGTCCATTTGTATAACTTAGTTTTTCGGCCACACTTTTTCCTTAAAGAGTATCGGAGAGAGTTGATGGTTGAGGAATAGGTATTCTCTCACCTCCTTAAAATAAGATAGGGGGTTCTCTATTACTGCTATAACTTATGTGGAGAGACGAGCATTGCCGTCCATACTTTTCCTTTTTACTAATTCGCGGGAGGTGAATAGGTTGGTAAGGTTACTAACAACCACTCAGGTAAAGATGGGAATCTACTTCCAAGGTTTCGTCTATGGTGTAGTTTATCGTTTGGTGAGAGGTCTGAAAGGTTAGCAGGTGCTTCTCGAAGGATGAGAGAAAGATTACGTGATTGTCCTAGAGAACGTGGTTCCGGTTTATCCATGGAAGATTTATGGAAGTTCTACGATCGCTATGTTCTGGCTACTTAAGTGAATCATGTTTAATTCCTATTTATTTTCACTTGTATAGTCATTGTAGGTGGTAAGTTGTATTATGTAAGTTATAGAATGGCGTGTCATTCTTATATGAGAGTCTGTAAGTGTCCTAAGGTACTGAGATGAGGGAAGTCACCCTCATCCTTTGTACTTCAATGTTTTTGGCGTAATATATTTTACCGGGGTGAATTAACCCTTTTACCCAAAAATATATAAATATTCTGACGGTTTTCGTAAATACTACTCGATAATTATTATTTCACTAAATTTTTGTAAGAAATGTATTTTTATAATTTTTATGACATTGATACATTTTATTTTGTTCCATTAAAATTTATTTATAGCTAACACTACCCTAAATGTTTATTTAAACTCACAAATTACCTATATTACTTAAACATTTATACATTTACTTACATCAAATACATTACCTTTCCATCTTTTTTCTTCTTGTCGACAAAAAGACATGACTCAACACATTTTTGGAAAAAAATCTAAACTAGCTATACACATAAGCATGTATAGATATTATACTTGAGATATTGTTAATTATATACACATAACACATATATACAAGCATAACTTAAGGTGTAAAAAAAATATTACTCTCCCCATTCTCATCACATAGGCCGGCCAAGGGTGAAGACCAAGAAGAAAACCAAAACTTTTCAAGGATCAAGCAATTTTACAACACTAGTATACTCTTAATAAAGGTTTTGAAATAAAAACCTAGGGTATTAGGAAAAACCTTGTTCTTTAAACCTCATCACTACACTAGTAAGCATTTCATGATCATTTTTATTTTTTCATATTCATACTTTGGTCATTTTATCATGCTTGAGGAAAACATGCAAGTTGTATGAGTATCCATACCACTTCATTTGTTTTTAAGTACTTATAATGAATATATAACATCCTATAATTATCCCTTGAAACATATCATTTTTGATGATGTCTAGGAACCCATGACACCTTAAGAAGGTGTATGGTAGGTTTATACTGCATATTTTTACCAACTGGAACCCCATTAAACACATTACCACTTTTATTTTCCTTAGCATTCCTCATAGCTTTACCCTTTTTCCCAACTAGTTGAAACCCATCATTCCTATCCTCCACAACCGGTTCAGTCACAATTTTCTTAGGACAAGAATCAACAGAGTGGCCAAAGATTAAACAAACATCGCACCTAGGAGGTTTCCACTCATATTCCACCCTAATAGTTTCAGAAGAAAACCCAGATTGATCCAAATATGGTACCCCAATAGTAATAGATTCCTTAAGGGGAACATGAGAGTCAATTTCAATTAAGCAACGGGCAAAACTACTCCTACCCCAAGATTCAACACACATAGAGCTAGTATAAGAATCAAGCATGATAGGCGTACCAATATGTGTTGCAATAATACTAATTCCATCTTCAGAAAATACCTGTAACGGAACATCATGAAGTTTAACCCATACCAGGATGCGGGTTAACTCCTCTTTCGTCAAACTAGTACTCATGGTCCACTTTTTAAGAATAATAGGACTATTCTTAATCATCCACGGACCACCTTCAAGAACAGGCTCTAAACCAACCTGAGAGTCAAACTTAAAGAAAAAGAAGCCTTTTGCATTCATCATGATCCGTTTTAAACCATACTTAGCCCAGTTGTTACGTAAAAAATACTCAACCACAGGAAATGCAATACGCTTACCAATGAAGTATCCATACAAGGTGTTATCAAATTTAGAGCTAATATTTTGTACCACCTTAAAGGGAATGGACACGTCAACACCATTAAACATATTATCAACTTTAAGTGCACGAAAGTTAGACTTACCTTTAGCAGGGGTAGAGTGATTTTCTTGGGGACGCGCATTTTGTGAACCACTCGCCACTCCAACATAGGTTGAAGGATGCACAACTTCAGCCGATTGAACGATAGGACTCTCCTTAGAGGAATCATGCGTGATCATACCTTTGAGTTTACCAGCTTTGTTAGCCACACTAATCCCATCACCTTGAGGCAAATTACTATTATCCAAATTGATAACATGACTTCCCGATATCGGTATAGCACCCAATGAAGCCCCAGCAGCCCCTTCGGCTTGATTACCAACCTAATCACCACTTTTTGCAATCCCAATAACCTCCTCAAGAGAAGGGAAATCAGATTGGGTATATTGATTATTACCATTACCATCCTCGCCCCAAAATAACGTGTCTTGCACGTTAGAGTTATCATTCAAATCTTTGTTAAGCTCACGATAGTGAACACCAATCTCTTGATACGAATCGGAAGCTATGTTGGAGTCAACATCAGATGTAGCTAGATTAGGGTTGCGTAGAATTCTAACAGGCAATCTAGGTTTATGCGCAACCTCAGAACCAGCTTCGTTCCCTTTCAACCTTTGCATACGAGCATCCAAGGCATCTAAATCCATGTTAACCTTACCACTCTTATACATAATACAATCAAATAGTAGCAGCGAACTAAAACAAAACCAGAAAAAACAATTCGACCAAACGAAACCCTAAAAAAAAGTTAAACAAAGAAATCAGGAATTCCACGTCAATCTTCCACAACGAAGTCCTTAGTGAGACTAAGGCATGAATTGATGCGCAAATCTACTAACCAAAATCAGCCATGAAGCACAGAATATTAATAGAATCGATTTATATATAACGAAACCCTAAAAAATTAAAAACCGACAAGAACAAAACCCTAACTCCAATCGATTACTAAAATCAGGAACAATTATGTAAACACGAATGTAATCACATAACTGAAACGAATTAGAGTAAGAAACAAGAGATTAGAGATTGCATGATGTCGAATTTTAGAGTTGTAGGGGATTCGGTTTTTTTCTCCAGAGCAAAATCGACTTAGGGTTTTATATCGATTGGGTAAATCATTCTTCATCAAACAAGTTGCTTTACAACAACATGTAGCACATGAACATATTGACTACACCAATTGAGGCACTCTATGGTTGAGGTATCAATCACTTAATCACGGGTCAAAATCAGGAAAGTCCAACTCACTAGTCCATGACTTATTCATGAAGCAACAAAGAAATCGTACAAATCAAGAATCAGTTACAAACAACAACACGTAGATAGAAAAGCTACGTCGATATACGACGCAAAATATTGGAAATATGTTCCATAAGTCGCAAACCATTAGAATTTCAAGTTGGCAACAGAGTTATGTTGAAAGTCCCGTCTTGGAAAGGCGTGGTACGATTCAGAAAACATTGGACGACCCGATGCGACTCAAATATCATCACTTTTTGACCGATAACACAGTAGAGACCAACATGAACTGAATTCAGGGACTGAATTCCTTTTTGGGGGGGGGGGGGGCGAATGTGACAACTCGTAATTTCAGGTCATTTTACAAACTTTGAATATTTTACTATTCGTCTCGGGAATTTACTATTCATCAGTTACTATTCATCATTTTACTATTCATCGTTTTCGAAGTCGATTTGATATTCTGAGAACGTATTTCAAAATTTTACTATTCACGAAATACTATTCATTCCCGGAGAAAAATCATTATTCATGATTCACTATTCATCGTTTTCCGTAAACTAGCTTTACGAGTATCAAATTCGCGTAACCTTAATGGTTTAGCTGCGAATTCATGAGCAATCATCGAGGACATTTCATATAGACTAGGATTAGTCTACATATCATTAGTAACAACATAAACATATTATTTCATGCATGGTTTTGCATTTTTCATTAAACGTGTAATTTCCTATTAAATAAACGCTTTCGCATAATCATTTATTTTGAATATTTGATCCGACACTTCCAAAATTATCCTAATATATTTTTATACTCATTTTAAAACTATAAAAATTATATTATTAGTTTACCAGATGTTTTCAATTTATTTTGTATATAAATTGTTATATATAAATATTTACGACGGTTTTCGTAAATTCAACTCGATAATTATTATTTCACTAAATTTTTGTAAGAAATGTATTTTTATAATTTTTATGACATCTATACATTTTATTTTGTTCCGTTAAAATTTATTTATAGCTAACACTACCCTAAATGCTTATTTAAACTCACAAATTACCTATATTACTTAAACATTTATACATTTACTTACATCAAATACATTACCTTTCCATATTTTTTCTTCTTGTCGACAAAAAGACATGACTCAACACATTTTTGGACAAAAATCTAAACTAGCTATACACATAAGCATGTATATATATATTATACTTGAGATATTGTTAATTATATACACATAACACATACATACAAGCATAACTTAAGGTGTAAAAAGAAATATTACTCTCCCCATTCTCATCAAATAGGCCGGCCAAGGGTGAAGACCAAGAAGAAAACCAAAACTTTTCAAGGATCAAGCAATTTTACAACACTAGTATACTCTTAATAAAGGTTTTGAAATAAAAACCTAGGGTATTAGGAAAAACCTTGTTCTTTAAACCTCATAACTACACTAGTAAGCATTTCATGATCATTTTTATTTTTCCATATTCATACTTTGGTCATTTTATCATGCTTGAGGAAAATATGCAAGTTATATGAGTATCTATACCACTTTATTTGTTTTTAAGTACTTATAATGAATATATAACATCCTATAATTATCCCTTGAAACATATCATTTTTGATAATGTCTAGGAACCCATGACACCCTAAGAAGGTGTATGGTAGGTTTAGAATAGCTTTGGCGTTGATTTGAAGCGGTTAGAATAAGTATTACGCGAGAAAAATCCATTTCGACAACTATAAATAAGGGTCTGATCATTTTTGCTAAATCTGGAAAATTTGACAGTTTGCAAAATATTTTGGGCTAGATATTCAGAAAATATACTTTAAAAAGAAAACGTGGCCGCTTGAACGGGTTAAAACGGAGTTATAACGAAAAAGTTATGCTATTTTCAAGTTTAACGATGAAAACTATATTTCCGGAAAAATCAGCATGCTGTCCAAATTTTTACGAGTCAAAAATGAGTCTCAAGCGTTATCTAAATGAGTTGATTTATCAAAAATATTTTAGTATACTTTAACACGAAGCTACGGACATATAAAACGTAGAAAACGGACATATAACGACCAAGTTATTCACATTTTAAACAAGGTTGTCGTAACTTTTATTACAAGTATAACTTATATATTTTCCTATTAGAAATCCGCCGCCCAGGAACAAACGCAGTAGCACCGAATGCAAAAACACATGTTGGGATTCTCAAAAGAAACATCAACAGCACTACAATCATGCCATGTGATCAACAGGTGCAGCTCATAACAAACCACTATGACTTCGATTCAAACACCATCATCTGCCAAAGCAAACAAGGTCATAATAACATAGAATCCACCATAGACGAGCACAAGGGTTTCAAAAACCCTAATCACAACATCGATCCCAGTCCACTAGCATACTCATGATAATAGCGATAGACCCAGGAACGAACAAATAATAGGGTGACGAAGCCCTAACAACCATCAGCAGAATTAACATCTCTCTAATAAACCCACAAATCACAATCATTAATCTGATATAGAACATTGCGTCAACCAAATAAACCCTAGCAGGTTTAACGATCAGATTCATATCACATCCCAATGATTAAGATAAAACGAAACCCTAAGAAGGGTATCATTCAAACGATAACGCATACGAAGAAACCCCGAGATCAAGACCGATCGCACCAGTTAATAATTGTTTAAGTATCACAGGGATAATTAAAACCGACATAGGATCAAACCCTAGTACGATCAACCACATCAGCAAAATTGAAACCCTAAATATCGATTATAAAATACGTCCGTAAGAAGTAAGGGTTTCGGCGATCACCAAATATGATAGATAAGAAACCCTAGAAAGAGTTTCGCACTTCAGCACAACAGATAAACCAGTAAACGATTAAGGAGTATTCCCTTAATCGACCAGTCAAAAACAATAGAGGTTTCTTGAATATATAACTAAGCAAATCATTCTGAAGGAAATCAATCACACCATTATATCATTGATTCCTAAATTGTCTACCCCTTCTAAGATTAATGACTATAGGCCTATTTCGTGTTGCAATGTTCTATATAAATGCATTAGTAAAATTATCGCTAATCGCATTAAAGAGGGTCTTGGTTCTTTGGTTAGTATTAATCAATCAGCGTTTGTTCCTGGGCGGCGGATTTCTGATAATATATTGCTTACCCAAGAGCTTATGCGAAATTATCATAGAGGGAGAGGTTCGCCTAGATGTGCTTTTAAAGTGGATATTCAAAAGGCATATGATACTATCGACTGGGCTTTTCTTAAGTCAATTCTGATCGGTTTTGGCTTCCATCACAAAATGGTCGAATGGATCATGGTTTGTGTATCATCTACATCGTATTATATATTTGTTAATGTTGATCTTCATGGCTGGTTCAATGGTAAGCGTGGTCTTAGACAAGGAGACCCGTTATCCCCCTATTTGTTTATGTTGGTTATGTAGGTTTTAACCATTATCTTGTAGAAAAAGGTTTCTAATTCGGCGGATTTTCAGTTCCATCATTTATGTGAGCAGCAGAGGATTATTAATCTTTGTTTTGCAGATGATCTTTTCTTATTTTCTAGAGGCCATCCAGATTTTGTTAATGTTATTATGCAAGCTCTGGAGGAGTTCAAGAATGTTTCAGGTCTTGTCCCGAGTATCCCTAAAAGTACAGCTTTCTTTTGTAATGTTCCTAATGCTTTGAAAGCTACTATTCTCTAGTCTATGCCATTTGCAGAAGGTTCTCTTCCTGTTAGGTACCTTGGTGTCCCTCTTATATCATCCAGACTTCTTTATAGGGATTGTAAGGTTCTTGTGGAATAGTTGGAAAGTCGTGTGAATGATTGGCGTAATAAATTTCTATCCCTTGCGGGTAGGCTTCAATTGGTCAGATCGGTTTTGTCCTCGATGCATATATATTGGGCTTCGGTCTTTATCCTTCCTACTCGTATCATTCATGATTTGGAACAGCTTTTGAGGGGTTTCTTATGGTGTCAAGGTGAAATGAAAAGGGGTAAGGCCAAAGTAGCGTGGGAATCTGTTTGTAAGCCTCAACAAGAAGGTGGCCTTGGTATTCGTCGATTGGCTGATTTTAATATTGCTCTTATGACGACGCACATTTTGGAGTATGTTAGACGACGCACATTTTGGAGTATGTTAACCCATAAAGAGTCCTTGTGGGTTAAATGGATTCATTCATATAAACTCTGTGGTAGAAGCTTTTGGGATGTTCCTTGCTTGGGTGATGTTAGTTGGGGTTGGCGTAAGCTTCTTGCAATTAGACCCAAGGTACGTCCTTACATATGGCATAAGATCAATAATGGTGTGATATGTGGTGTGATTTAAGCCCTATCCGTGATATGCTCACTGCTAGAGACATTGTGCGGGCTGATTTTAGCTTATCGGACTCGGTTTGTGATGTTATTGATAATGGTAATTGGAAGTGGCCTGTGGATTTGTTACCTAGATTTCCGAATTTATTTAGCCTCCCAGTTCCTAATATTCTTGATGATATTGATGATGGGTTAATATGGCATGATTTGGAGGGCAATTTTAGACATTTTTCAGTTGCTTGTTCTTGGGATTCTCTTCGTACTAGGGTCGATCGGTTGGGTGGTTGTAACACCCCCAAATCTCGGTATAGCGGAAGACTTAATCAAGTTTTCGGGGCGTTACTATTAGATTGGTATCGCACACAAGTATAATAAAACATGACCATTTAACCATTCAAAACCAATCCTAAATTTAAATATTCAAAACATTTAATCCAAAGTATAAATATTAGGCCCAAAACATAGTTTAATAAAATAGGTCCCCATAGTTTATCAAAGTCAGAAATGATCCTTGAACCCCGCCTTCTTGCCAAGCTTCCACAATCCACACATTCCAAACATCGTTTAAATACCTGAGAAATCATGCTAAAAGGTCAGCTTACGCTGGTGAGTTCATAGGTTTAAGTTCAACATAATCATAGTGGACCAATAAGAGTTGATTTGCTATGCAAGACCTAAGATAGATAAACACCGTTTTCACACCGATCCATTCTGGATCACCAATCATAACACACGTCCGCATCCAGGACAACTCAAGCTCGCGACTCTAGTCCAAAGACTGTCGTGGCAAAATCTAGAACAATTGCCAACCCCGAACTAGGTCGATGTAGAAGTGTATTCTTAGTTAGGCACGGCTAACCTAAATTAAGGCAACAACTACCACACATCTATCTAAACAGTCAAGCATATAAGTAAATCCAAATAGTTTTTAACGGTCCAAAAACAGCAGCATGATTCTCACCCCAAAATAGTTGAAAACGTAGTTAAAACGTAGATAAAAGTGGGGCTATGAAACTCACCTTAGCCACAGCAAAGCACAAATAAATACTAGCAGAAGATATCAGGTAATCACGGCACAGCAATGCACTATTCACTATTGACATGACTGGCATCTAAAGTTAATCTCCATGGCATCCAAAAGTTTGTACGACGAGTACAATAGAATAGTTGTGACGCAACCTAATGCGTATATGATATTCTTAGAATACGGCTCATACGATAAAGAAATCAATAGAAAGTAATGTGTTGTAGTTTTCGTGGATCATTCATGTCGTTACTTTCAAAAGTACATTATCGTTCCCAAAAGTTCATAATTAATATCTCAAAAGTTTAGTTTTAACGTTTCGTGTGGTGGTTAAGAAACATAGGCACAACGCACAACTCACGCGAAAGAAGAGCAAACATCGACAAAATCGAGACATACAGACCATAACTCACGCCGAAAAGAAGAGATATGACCAAGCCAAGATATACAGACAATACTCAAGCTAGTCAAAGACTAGAACATGACGACATCTATTTATGTAACATAAATAGGTTAATTGATAAGTTTCGACAATTTACCCAATAATTTCCCCCAAACGTACAAGTTTACTCAATAAAAGACAAGTTTCCATTTATCGCTCAATTAATAAAGGTATCTCAATCGCTATTCTTAATCGTACAAGTTTACCCGAAAGTACTTCATATAAAGTATGCTCTGGTGATTAGCGATTCCCTTACTTTCCTTAACAAAAATCGATAATTCCATGGCTCTAATTCCTTCTCTATTGATCTAATATGTTTCAATTAAGTTTTTACATTCGTGTATTGCGTAATTGTTCCAGGTTAGTTAATTGTTTTGGGTTTTAGGGTTCTTTTTGTCGAATTTTTTAGGGTATCGCTAATCTGATTCCACTCTAAATTACTTGCGTGCTTAACATGGATGGATTTGGCTAGTCGTTTTGTGCTTTAACTCATGCCTTAGCACTGTTAAGGCTCTCGTTTTGGATCTTGGACGTAGTGATTCCTGGTTTTATTTGTTTGTCATTTTTTAGGGTTTTTAGGGTTTCGAACTTTTTGTTTTCTGTTTGCTACTTATTATGTCGATTACTGGTGATGGTACTGTGGATGTGGAAGCATTAAGAGCGCGTATGCAGAGGTTTAAGGATCTGGAAGCTGGAAAAGTGGATGTTCCGAGCCAAGCTAGAATAGCGACTAGGGTTTTGCGTAACCCTAGTCCAGTTTTGGGTGATACTAGCGAACCTGGTCGTGTTTCTGGGGCTGTTTCTGTTGGTGATCGAATGCCTACACATGTTAAACCTAAAGATACTAGTGTATCTTCTACATTCGAATCTGGTACAACTACTATTGGTGGTTCAACTTTGGATGACAACTCGTTTTGGGACGTGGGTAATACAGGTGGTATGAATTACATTAACGTACAAGAGTACCCAACGCTTGTGGACAATCTTGGGGCTAATTCGACAACAATTGGCATGCATGGTTTTCCTCCTCTTTCTGATTCTCTGGGGTCTAAAGTTAATGTTTTTGATGCGTCCAAGGAACTAGGTGGTGTGACTAATGGTAATAAGGATAATCTTCCTGGTGGAGATAACGTTAAAGTTTCTCATCTAGCTGGTAAAATGCATGGGATACACACCTCAACTGTGGAGAAATCTCAAGGTACAATGCCTATTGTTCAAAGTGCGGAGGTTAATACGTCACCTAAGTCATACGTTGGTGCTACTAGTGGTGCTAATTCCGCAAGTGTCCCGGCAAAAGGTAAGTCTAACTTGTCTGAGATATATTTAGGCCAATTGTGTATCTCACGATGTCTGAGATATGTCTAAGTCAACTGTGTATCTCACGATGTTTGAGATATAAGGAAGACCATTGCATACTTACAATGTCTTAATAATAATGAGACCATTGTATCAATTACAATGTATGAGAAAGTTTCGTAGATCACAAAAATGTATATGATCGGGGATATCTGGTTGTGCCATAATGCCTTGGAATAGGCATATGCAGTTGTGTTTAGTCAATCATTTATATAAACAGTCTTTATATAAATAATACAATATTGAGTTAAGGAGTAGGCATGGCGCACGGAATGTTGAAAACAACAATGAGTGATACGAGTTTAATGTAAGATGTAGTTATAGTCTAGGTTCATATGCAACCTGGTTCTCTATAACTGAAGCTCTGATACCAATCTGTAACACCCCCAAAATTATCGCAGCGGAAGATTGTGTCACTGGGGTATTACTTCATAGTTCACAGAACAAGTTACAGAAAATGACTCTAAATGAGACGTTTTAATATAAATTATCATTCGATTAAAATATCAGAGTTTACAATAGAGGTCCCACCAGTTTGTAATATCATAAAAAGTACAACATAAAAGTTGTAATGTTTTTCGAATGATAATATATGCATTGTCTTCAAAATATTTTCCGTGCGCCTTCACATGCCATGCCAGCTAATTTCTTTCGAACCTAAGATAAAAATGCTAAAAAAGTGTCAACACCAAAGTTGAGTGAGTTCATAGGTTTTTTTTGGGTAAAAAGTGAGTTCATTGGTTTGTAAGCAAAACAGTTGATCACAAGATATCAAGTTTATGAAAGTAGTGGGCTACGTTGTTATACGCCCATAGTGCGTTTGATTGCCTAACCGGTCAATACAAACGATAAAAATCGCATAGGTTTGAAAACAGTAGTGGCCAATATAGTTTGTAGTATAATTGCAATGTGTACAATTATCTTCTTGATAGTTATCATCGCATTAAGCTCATGGCACTAACGACTGACTG
Source organism: Chrysanthemum makinoi (assembly GCA_910596185.1). NCBI lineage: Eukaryota > Viridiplantae > Streptophyta > Magnoliopsida > Asterales > Asteraceae > Chrysanthemum > Chrysanthemum makinoi. The sequence continues at coordinate 169,043,624 of OU343217.1, read as the reverse complement.
TTGTATATATATCACCGGACGATATATACAGTAAATAACTTGCCTCGGCTAGGTATTTTGCCCTTTACCTAGATAACCTCAAATATAGTGCGCCTTGTTATTTCCCATAACAGAGACGGGTTCGTCAATTCTGATAGGCCTATCCACAATATTTGCGCTCACTCCCAGTGATTAGTGGTCCATGATGTTGGGGACTTTTGGCATAAACAACTTAGGCATGCAATAATAATACAGTCAATGCGTTCTTTTTGCAAGTTATTGTCCATAATAAAGCATTTTAGCATTTAATAAAAGCAGTAGCATGTATCTCCCCCAAAAGAGTTTATAAAACAGTTAAACAAAAGTTGGGGCTATGGAAGTCACTGTAGTGATCAGCAGCGTAGTGTAACGACATAACAATAGAGTAAGGCAAGACCATGATCTTTAACGATTACCTACGAAAGCATAGTATTCACATTTTAGTATAGTGTACGATATAAGTGTACAAGTATATGGATGTTGATGGATGTTGATGCTTCATTTGGGGTTGCATGGTGATGGGAAGTGATATTTGAATGACTGTAAGTTTGTTATGCAGGTTGGCTGCGTTTCAATATTAGCAGCTTGCTTTGACTTAGCCGGGCTTGTAAGTGCTGTTGGATATAAAGATGGCTCTAATTTGCTGCATTTGTGTATCATCTTAGCCGAGCTTGTAAGTGCAGGTGTGTTTCGACCTGTTATATTATGGTCGTTCGTTTAATGTTGTGGAACGAAGACCAGTGGAAGTTAGGGTTGCCTACACCCTATTATTGGTGTTTGATTTGATCTACTTGTGATACACGACTGGTTTGTTTGCTACTACATTAAATTGTGTTATCATCATTTGTGTATCATCTTAGCCATTTGTGTTTCAATATTAGCAGGTTGGCTGCGTTTCAATATTAGCAGCTTGCTTTGACTTCCTTCTTCACCATTTGTGTATCATCTTAGCCGGACTGATTCGATCTTACGTATATTGTATGAGCGGCGTGTTTGGTTCAATGCGTTCCATACCGGTTACCTCGTGACTTTGATCCTTGGTCGTCGTCAAGAGATCCATTCGGATTGTTATGGTGACCGGCTCAAGGTTCTTGCTGCCATAGTCGACTAGTATTATTGGAATTGATTATCTTGAGTGGTCGGTTACTGGTAGCGATTTGGAAGTTAGGGTTTAGATACCCTATTGTTTAGGTTGCACGATCCGTAACGCATTGCATTCTACGCCTACAGAGGCTATTATGGTTTTGATAATAGCAGCTTTATGCGGTTTATATTGCGGGTTGGGCCTGATTTTGGTCCATTGTTGCAACCTTATTGTGATGTTATTATTGTAAGTTGCGGTAGTTACTGCATGTTGTTGCTCATCATCTTGGGGTCTCAGGATATCCATTATTCAGATTTGATGCATTTGGGGACCCTCTTTACGTTGCTTGTTTGAGTGGAAGTTGGTGGTGCACTCGAAGGTTATGCATAGAAGATTTTTGAAGATAGAGTCGCTTCTGTCGATGTGGTTCTTGGAGCCTTGTTTAATTACATTTAGATTGTTATTTAATGTAATGGTAGGTAGCTTTGTTTAGCTTGTTATGATTGTTTGTTGCACTTGCATGTGCATTTTGTCGCCCTGATCGGGCAGAGATGGGGGATTCACCCCATCCTTTATACTTCAACGTTTTTTGGTGTAATGAATTTTACCGGACGGAAGGCCTTTTACCCAAAAAAAAGTGTACAAGTATATGTAGTTTGTTGGCTTTCAATATGATGTTGTACATGAATCTTAAGTTTTTTTTTGGGTAAAGGGGAGTAATCCTGCACCCTAGTAAATATATTAACCAAAACGTTTTAAGTACAACGGATGAGAGTGAATCTTTCATCTCGGCCCGTTACATGGGCAACAGACACACACTTTAAAGTGCACTTATCATGGTGTGATTTACTGGGTGGTTCCAAGGTAACAATTTAACTCTCCCTTTATTATATATAGTTAAAACCATTAAATTTTAATTACAGGTTTACTTTTTAATTAGTAACAATAAAATGTTTATTACAAAATTAGGTTCAAGTTGATATTGAGGGTTATTGATGAGACCGGATCAGCACCATTTGTGGTTTTTGATACAAATATTAGTAACATGTGTAATGGTGTTTCCGCGTATGAATTAATGAGCAACCATGGGTAGAACACAGCCGAGTATTTCCCTGATGAATTGAATGTTATTGTTGGCAAGAAATACCTTTTTAAGTTCACCTACACGCAGCATAATGTAAAATCCAACAGCCAAGTTTACACTGCCAAGTCGGTGTCCGATGATGCTAATTTAATTGCTCATTTTAAGGAAGGATTTGCTGATGGAAATGTATCAATTTTAATTCCAAAACCCTTTTGCTCAATTCATTTATCCGTAATATATTTTGTTAAGGCGTTAATTTCATATTCTTGCAGGAGGTGGATGATCAGTATAAAATTCCTGATAACAGTTCTTCTGCACAATCTGTTTGCTTGGATGCAGCGGCTTTAAACATCAATAAGTTTCTACTTGAAACACCAGATAATCAATCTCAATCTTCAACAACCCTTAGTGCTGCAGCCTCTACAAATATCCAGAATTTCTGCTCGAAACGCCAGATAATGAAACTCATTCCACAACAAGCCGTACTGGTGCGATGCATTTAGAAAAGAAGAATGCATCTGGTAAAGCTGTTAGTGGTGAAAAGAACGATGAATCTTCAGGAAGCAAAGCAGTGAACAAGAAACGAGATATCATTGACCTGAATGACTTGCCAGATGAAGATGAGGCCTCAGCAAGTGCCAAGAAACCCCTTCTTGCAACCGTCAAAATTGAGAAAGACGAGTGATTGCCGTTCTATTGATCGTCTACATGTTTATTTCATTCCATTCGTACCAAATATGTTTTGTTGTTAAAAATTTTCACATTTTATTTCCTTTGGTCGTATTTTACGAATTTGCTTAAGGTTTTAATTTCAATTTTATGTACAATAAGTTGGCTAATGCAGTATGTGCTATGCCATGGTTATCTTGTTATCAGTCATGGAGATTTGATCAATATATTTGTTTTCAGTATATTTTATTCATATGTTATGCCTTATTATATGTTTGATCTTACCCCTCTTTTATGCCTTACCTGTATATCTATACACTATCCTTGTGGCTCAATAGTACATACTACCTGAAAGTTGAAATGATGCATACAAAGTTACTACACAGTTGAACACACTGTTCTTTTAACATCCTCATTTTGATTACTATTCCAGGATTATATTCAGGTATGTCACCCATCCAGCTGGGAAGATCACACCTGAGATGTTTTGTAACCACACGGTCTGATCAGCAGTTGGTGGTTTCCGACTTCTCCAACCAGTAAGGATTTCCTATTCAAGTATTAGAATCTGTATTTAACTTCATGTATTACATACAATGTTAGTATACATCTTTGCATATTCTGATTTTATAAGCCTCATTTTTAGGAGTAGTCCTTGGTTACATTTACTGCACATATATTCAAACAATCAAACTGCAAATCACACATTTCACTATAGCAATAGCTGCTTCATTTAGATATTTGCCCTGTCCACTTCCATCAATCATACAACCTTATTCTTAAACTCTTTGATATTTTGACTCAAATATCATAATTGTAATATACAATTACAAATAAAATAGAAATATATCTTTCCATTTTTTTGTAAACAATACTATATATATGCATCTTCTAAAAATCGAAATTCGTCTAATATAACTGAAAATTAAATGTTTGAATCTTCATTTAAAAATAATAATACAAACATATCATTTCTTTTTGGGTAAAAGGGTTAATCACCCCGGTAAAATGCATTACTCCAAAAAACGTTGAGGTACAAAAGATGAGGGTGATTTCCCTCATCTCAGTCCCTTAGGACACTTACAGACTTTCCTATAACTTACAATAAAATGAACCTACCAATAATGACAAAAGTACATAAAAATTTACAATACTACTCAAGAAAAGAACTTGAGCTTTCTATATCACTATTGTGGTTCACTTTAACTTCCATGAAGAATCCACGTATGAACATCCAAGCATTCTTCAACATATCATCAGTTTGTAGTAGCAAAGAACACCACAAACAAAACCATCATGATCTTGTAGCACCAATACGCCACAACCCATCAACTTACAACCCATTATTTCCTTTTCCCACAGCAGCCATGACAAATCATTCATCACGAAAACAGGCCTTATGCAACATACACGCCATGATAACATCCGAATGGTAATGCAAAGCTCAGATCGAATGAAGGAACCAGAAACATGGGACTACCATAGGGTCCATAAAGGACCAAACCAACACTATAACCCGATCTAATACCGCATCTACTACAAGTTTCAACGGAGTGAAACTCAAGTTAGAATGGAACCCAGGTGTATCATGATCAGCCATAGACGAAAAATAGGGTAATCCGACCCTAACTTACAATACACCAATCATATTATTATCCATTAGATATGAATTCAACACCAGAAAATAAATTGATCATCCATGCATACACAATCGTAGCTCCCATGCTCATGAGGAATAAACCAAAATACCCAAGCAACGATACATGTTTGCTACACTTGAAACTATGGTACGATTCAGAAGCACATCAGCAATTACAAGTAACTTGAATCCGCATAAACCAATGTGAAACCATCTACCATAGACAAACACTATGACAAGATTATTGTAACCATATACTGCCTAACGCATGAGATTAACATGTAAACCGAATGATCATAACCTGCCATAGAAAAATCAAAGGTTTAATAAACCGAACTTCAATACCCCGATCAATTCTGCATCAACAAGTGATCACTACATTAACATTCAGAATCGACCAGCCACAGGACATCCAAGACTTCCCACTCTCCCACCCTTACAAAACCCACGTACAATCAAACTTAAAGCAGAACCAACGCACATGACATATTAACAAACCCTAAAAAGGTTACTTTCAATTAGGATATACCAAACCCACAGCGAGTTTGGATTATACAATAAGAACCCAAAATACAAAACCCAAAAGGCGTTTAGAACCCTAACAAATACGAATCAACAGAAAAAATCTGATGAGCACCAATTTTTTAGGGTTATAATCGCCAAGATCAACCCTTGTAAATATATAATCGATTTGAAAAAACCGACCTATGCATCAAAGATTAAAAGGGATCGATTAAAACCAGTAGGCGGTTTTAAAAACCCTAGAAAAAACGATTCCGATTGAATAAGGGTTTAAAACCGCCAATATATGGAGAAATCCGATTAGATAAGAATGATAATCGAAACCAACCACCCTCAATAGAATATTTTCAGCCCTAATCGTATTGCATACCCAAAAAGATGAGTAGAGAGGACGAATTAGGGGTGAATATTGGCCGGAATAATCAGGGAGGGTGGCGGCCAGAAATCCCCAAGGGGAGAGAGAGAATTTCGTTTTTAGGGTTTTTTTTTTGTTTTTTTTTTATTTTTTTTTTTGATTTACAAACATATCATTTCCAACTATAACAATCACTCTAAGCATTATATAAACTCTCAACATCAACACAAAAAACACCAAACAAAACTGTTTTCTAAAACTTCCTTAGAGAATATCATATGGATCATCACAACTCACCAAAGGTAAAACTGCTTTTTACCAATTTGTTACAAAGTTCAATATTAGTCATACATAACTGCATTTTACTAATAATTAATACTTATTCACAATCATTTATACATTTCATTACAATACAGCAAGAAGATATCTCAAACTCACCAAATGGATTGTGGATTGAAGATCCACCTGTTATCATTGTCTTAGATGATGAAATGGTAATATATAAGTTAGTAATACATAATGAATATTAGAACTGCATATTCGCAGTAATTTATATTCGATTACTTCCAGGAAATCCCCGAGAAGATGGCATGTCACAGATTAATCAATGATTCTTCACATGAGGCTATCAATGGTGGTCATGTTGTCGATGCTCAAACTGACAAAGACAGTTTTATTTGTAACAATAAAGGATGTCTATACCATCCTAAGCAGGAAGACAATTATGTATTAAACATCACAATCATCTTATGGAGTATTATGATGACAATGAAGAATCCGGTGCATCAAATGTTTGTGAAGAATCTGGTGCATCAAATGTTTGTGATGAAGTTTTTCATCACAAATAATAGGCTTATAAGTTTCACATTATTATCAATAAGTTTATTCGTAAAATGTCGTTATAAACATATGTTATCGGTTATCATCAAAAGCATTTTTCATTATCTCAATTGCCATTACCTCTAATATGTCAAAACATGTTTGTTTCTTAATGGTTCCTCCTTATCAGATAAGTGTTATATCCGAAGACATCAACAATACTTACTCCTTATCAGATAATGCTTACTCCTTATCACATATTGGACATCACTGAGATGATATATCTGATAGAACAGTTACGAATACCCACAGATTAGTCACTTCATCCTAATGTATTTTGAAACCAATTTGTTATGCAATCTCCTACTAAAATTACTACTAACAAACTTTCCAACTTTGAATTAAACAATAAAAATGGATATGATATTCACATCATCACCAACAAATCATAAGACCAACATTAAAAAATATGAATGGATCAGCAATCCATTTAACCATCAACAACACATTTCATGAAACATCTACAAACATAGAACTTGAAAACAAAGACACATCTTAAGGAACAACATGCATTAAAGTGAAGGACATTGTTTTTACAAACCACTGATTTACTTAATCATAATAGGCTATTTGAGAATCCAAAAAACAGCAAATTTCTTCACCATCATAACATAACATAACAAAGCATATATCCACAAATTAGTTCAGACCATACTAACCATCCAAAATAAACATAAGGTTTTTTTTTTTTTTTTTTTGGTAAAGGGGAGTAATCCTGCACCCTGGTAAAGTATATTAACCAAAAAACATTGAAGTACAATGGATGAGGGTGAATCCCTCATCTTAGTCCCTAAGGACACTACCATAACCACTATATAAGAATGACACACCATTCTTATAACTTACAAAAATGAACCTACCAATAATGACAAAAGTAAATAAACATTACAATAATACTAAAGAAGTGTACTTGAGCATTCTAAATCACTATGGTGGTCCACCTACTTCCATGAAGAATCCTCCAACTTGACCACTCGTGGATCATCAATCTTGAGATTCAGTTCACAAATTTCACACAACAGTTGGTGAGAGACTCTGAAACCACGGATAGAGCAGCAAGCACAAACTTGCTCCAACGGTGTATGTTTAGATGCAAAACCGAAACCATAAGCACCAAGCATGATGACCATTAATGGATAAACATAGGATTTCCAAAACCCTGACTTACATCATAGACAATCACGAGGCTACCAAATGAATGAGAATTCAACAGATCCGTGATTGTGTGATTGGGGTTTTGAACAAGAGCCCCCAAAACTTAACTTCCATCAACAACATGAGTTAAACCAATCAAATAATAATCCATTAGATATGAAGTAGACACCAGATCATGATTGGTCAACCTTGCAAATGACCAAATAAACACATGAATAAACATAGGGTTACAAAACCCTAACTAGCACAATGAATCACCAAGTCAATCTGTAACACCTTACTGAATCACGCAAATAAACCCTAAGGAATAGGGTTTCATGAAGAGCAGATCGATCAGGAATGAACATAACCCTCATCGAACCAATTGACAAAATTATAGCACGCAAAACAATGTAATCAGCTCGAACAAACAGCCTACGCATGTACCATATCAATCTAGATCCACAAAACATCTAACGTAGCAGCAAGATCAAATTGAACAATCAGTAGGTAAACCAAAACCCTACACATCCGATAACATTACTTCCATCTCTCTCAATACCCATGTCCAAAATACATACCTGATATCACCAACTTCCAATAAACGTGCATGTACCAATCACAAACAAAACCTTAACGAAGGTTACTTCCACCAAGAATCCAACTTACAACACAAGATATATACTTTAAAGCGCAGCAACAAATCCTAACGATCAAACCCATAAAAAACGAAAACCTAAGAAAAGGGAATCGTACTTTCAGCAAACCCTAACAATCGAGGTTAGGGATAGATCTTGACCGCCATAGTAACCCAAATCCAAGCAGATCGCACCATAATATACTAGGTTGATTTATAAATAAACCAACCTAAAAATTGCAAACATGTAGCGATCATAAAACCACCAGATCGTATCAATTAATATAATTCGTTTTAATGAAACCAAGATCATTAAACCGACTAGAAACAACCAGATACAATTACCCCACAACCACAAATCGAAACCCTAATAAAAACGATACCCTAAAGAAAGGAGATCGATTGAATATATAGAAAATTTAAGGTTTCAGTTATGAGGGGATTTCTCTTATAAATGATAAGAAAAAACGAACAACCAGCCACCCATAGAAGAAAAACCAAACTGATACACGTATTGCATACCCAAAAAGGTAGAGAGGACGGATCAGGATTGGTTTTTTGGCCGGAAAAAAATATGGGTGGCGGCCGGGAATCCCCTCTAGGGAGAGAGTATTTTTTTAACATCCTAAAACCCTAATTCTCTCTCCCCCATGGAGAAATCCGGCCGCCGTTTTCCCTTCCCTTTCCGGCCATAAAACCACCCATTCACGGCCTCTCTACCCTCTTATGATTCCTGTTTCGTACGTGGGTATGCAATCCGTTGTTTGGGGCTGTGTTTTTTCTTTCATAAGACGGCGGCTGATGCTTTTTCTTGATATATCTTTATGATTTCTCCATGACTACTGTTTGATCGATTCTTTAGGGTTTCATCGATGGTTTTTTTATCACATCTATAAAACCTATTTTAGGGTTTTGTAGTTTGTTGGTTTATTAGTATTCGCTTGTACTGTTCCTTAATGGGATCTGTTTCGATCTAATATGATTGGTATGAGCTGGGTTATTATGCGCGTTATTGCCATATATTTTGTTGGTGAATCGGATTGACATGCTCAATGAAAAACGAAACACTAATTTTTTAGGGCTTGGTTTTTATTTATCGATCTGGAGATAACCCTAATGATAGGGTTTGCTTGTTTCCAATGTAAGTCGATGTTGATGTCGGTTGTGTTTGTGATTCGCTCATTGCTGCTGGGTTTGGGGAGATGAATGTCGATCTTTTGATCGGTCCGTTATGCTAATTCTTGCCTAATCGAGGCTGGTGGATGTTTTCTGCATGTGGTGTAATGATTGGATGTTCGAGTGTGATCATAAGCGCTTTATTTTGCATACGCTATTGGCTTTCTATGATCGCTACCTTATGATCGCTACCTGATTGTTAGTTAGGGTTTGTTCAAAAACCTTATGATTGTAAGTGTGGCTAACATGTATCGTTGCTTGGTTTTCCTCATGATCATGTGAGTAGCGGTGGTGTATGCATGGCTGACCAATCATGATCTGGTGTCGAATTCATATCTATTGGATTTGAATTTGATTGGTGTAATTCATGTTAAAGATGAAAGTTAAGTTTTGGGGGCTCTTGTTCAAAACCCCAATCACACAATCACGGATCTGTTGCATTCTCATTTATTTTGGTGTCTCGTGATTGTCTACCATGGAAGTTAGGGTTTGGGAAACCCTATGTTCATCCGTTAATGGTCATCATCTCATGATTGATGATCCATGAGTGGGCAAGTTGGAGGATTCTTCATGGAAGTAGGTGGACCGCCACAGTGATTTAGAAGACTCAAGTACTTATCTTGAGTAGTATTGTAATGTTTTATTTACTTTTATCATTTTGATAGGTTCATTTTTGTAAGTTATAAGAATGGTGTCATTCTTATATTAATGTCTGTAAGTGTCCTAAGGGACTGAGATGAGGGACACACTCTCATCCATTGTACTTCAATTTTTTGGTTTATATACTTTACCAGGGTGCAGGATTACTCCCCTTTACCCAAAAAACCTACATAACCAACCCCTTGTCTAAGACCACGCTTACCATTGAACCAGCCATGAAGATCACCATTAACAAATATAGAATACGATGTAGAGGATACACAAACCATGATCCATTCGACCATTTTGTGATGGAAGCCAAAACCGATCAGAATTGACTTAAGAAAAGCCCAGTCGATAGTATCATATGCCTTTTGAATATCCACTTTAAAAGCACATCTAGGCGAACCTCTCCCTCTATGATAATTTCGCATAAGCTCTTGGGTAAGCAATATATTATCGAATCTACGCAGGAACAAACGCTGATTGATTAATACTAACCAAAGAACCAAGACCCTCTTTAATGCGATTAGCGATAATTTTACTAATGCATTTATATAGAACATTGCAATACGAAATAGGCCTATAGTCATTAATCTTAGAAGGGGTAGACAATTTAGGAATCAATGATATAATGGTGTGATTGATTTCCTTCAGAATCTTACCGTAACATTAATACCCACAACATCTCAAGCTTTCTTAAAGAAGGCAGCAGTGTAGCCATCAGGACCTGGGGCTTTATCATCCCCCATCGAGAACAAAGTTTCCCTAATTTCAACATCCGTAACATGAACCATATAATTAGCCCTATGCTGGTCAAGGACATTAGAGAATAAATCATGATCCTCTAGAGGACTACAATCCCCTTCAATACCAAGAAACTGCCCATAATGAGACACAAACACCCCTGCAACGCGATACCTTCATAGAAAACATTAGCCGCATCTCGAACCAATTCAATTCGATTACGAGCACATTTACTTTTAACAATATTATGAAAATAAGCCGTATTAGAATCACCCGCATGGAGCCATTGAACTTTAGATTTTTGCTTAAGAAACCTCTCTTCATCAAGCGTAGCCTCCTTAAAGGCAAAAAGGTAATGAGCATACTCATCACGAAGGGCTGAATTGGAAGGATCCTTATCAATCGCCATTTGGACCTCATCTAATTCCTTACGAAGATTATCAACCCGCATGCATTACCTTGATTGTGTAACATCTTACGAAATGGGGATTTCAGCCCCTTCAAACGTTTAACAACACGATACATAGCACAACCATTGAAATTAATATTCCACCCCGAAGTAACCGTATCAAGAAAGCCCTCTTTATGCACCAGAAAGTTTGAGAACTTAAAAGGTTTGGGTTTGAGCTTGGCCACATAAGGAATAATGGCACACAAGGAGAATGATCCGAGATATGATAAGGTTGGAAGATAGCAAAAGAACCCGGGAAAGTATCACAAAACTGTAAATTACCCATAATCCTATCAATTATCTTCAGAGTTCCCTTAGAGCCTTTCGGTTTTCGGTTCCATGTAAAATGAAGCCCAGTTCTATTAACATCCGCAACTTCCATACTCTGAACACAATCTTTGAATTCACGCATAGCAATATCAGGAGTATAACCACCACTTGAGTGATCTTCCAAATTAAGAGCAGCATTAAAGTCACCCAACAAGACCCAAGGACTACTTCGCATAAAACCAGCATGAGAAACAAGATTGCTCCAAAGTGCACGATGATTAATGTAATAGTTATCTGTATACACAAAAGAACAAAATAGGGTTTTGTTGTCCGCATAGATATTAACCTGCACATGCATAACTTGGTTAGTTTGAGACATAATCATAACATCAACAATGTCATCATTCCAACCAAGAATAATACGAGACCCCTTATCACAAAGACTACCATTTGACGTCCACTTCCATCGACGACACACATTACGACATGTATCATACACCACAGGAGCATCCACATGAGATTCCAAAATTGCACACACACTAAGATTATTATCATTTACAACCTGCCTAACCTCTGTGAGTATCACAAATGATATTTTGAGTATCACAAGTTATATTCTGTCATATTTAGATGATCACAAGTGATATTCTTTGATATTCAGAAAATCACTTGTGATTTTTTGGGTAAAAGGGATTTTTCACCCTGGTAAAATGCATTACACCAAAAACATTGAAGTACAAAGGATGAGGGTGACTTCCCTCATCTCAGTCCCTTAGGACACTTACAGACTCTCATATAAGAATGACATGCCATTCTTATAACCAACAAAATAAAACTTACAACCTACAATGACTATACAAGTGAATAAAATATGGAATTAAAACTTGATTCATGAAGGTAGAACTAAAAACATAGTCATCATAGAACTTCAAACCCACTTCCATGCAATCCAGAATCCACATAGAAGTATACTCATGGATCATCAAATTAGACTTTCAGTTCACAAATTTCACACAACAGTTGGTGAGAGACTCTAAAACCACGGATAGCAGCAAGCAAAAACTCACTCCAAAAGTGTATGTTTAGATGCAAAACCGAACACCAATAAGAATAACCAACGAATACGCGTAGAAAACCTACGCACTTCCATAGTAAAACCCTAACTTAGCACAAGAATTGTCCCAATACCGATGATCAAACTAGGGCGAATTACCAAAGAATCGATAAAAGACAATACCAAAACAGGGATTCGAAATGTAAACCCATAACGACCACAATCAGGTCATATAATACAGATTCAACGAAACCCTACCAAGCAATAAAGTGCAATCGCAAAGAATGACCAATATGCAATCCAATACAGCTACATATTAGAATACAAGAAAACCTTGATTAGAGTTAAACACAACTACTGTAGCGAACCCATATTAGACTTCAATAGGATTTACACAAGCCTAACTTCCAAAGACAAAAGTCGACCAATAGCAGTTCAGAAAGCAAGATCATAGATAACACAAAACCGCCATGCAATAAACCAACATCGAATCGAAGCAACAAACCAAGACGCATCTCTCTCAAACCCACATAACATAAACCTCAATCCAATCAGGAACATGCAATAACGAATAAACCCTAACGAGGGTCACCTTCAATTAATCAACAAGGAACCCTAAGAAAAACGATCACACAGGATTGCTCAGAAAAAGGATGTTAGGGTTACCATGTGAGATCTCCAAAACCAGAATCGAAACCCTAAAAATCGTTCACCATAAAAACTTCTCATAAAAGACGAATTAAAGAGTGATTGTATATAAAGGATATAGGGTTTCGACTCAAACACCATCAGATTAAAGAGAAAACTTTTGTGATAAAAAATAATATAAGATCAGCCATCCCTTCCATGAATAAAAACAACCCTAAATCATGTATTGCATACCTAAAAACAATAACAATCGTTCAAAGGTAGAGAGGACATCATTGAGGGTGAATTTTTTGGCCGGAATTAGAGAAGGGGAGGGGCGGCCGGATTTCTCCTAGAGAGAGAAAGTTTAGGGTTTTTTTAACATTATTGCTCTTTGACTTGGACCAAATCACTTGTGATAATTACAACTTATTTTCAACTAATGTTTTGTAAAATGAAAATCACAAGTGTATTCAGAATATTACAGAAAATCACTTGTGATAGTCAAAAACATATAAAAACGTAAGAAAATGGACGAAAACGTATAAAAGCGTAAAAACACGTTTGAAAATGGATGAAAATGTATAAAAAATGGACGAAAACGAAATGAAAACTGATGAAAACGTATGTAAACGAACGAAATATTATGAAAACGAACAAAATATTATGAAAACGAACAAAATCGTAAGAAACAGACGAAAACGTAACAAGAGTGATGAAAGCGTATGAAAACGGATGAAAACGTAACAAAACAGTCGAAAACGTAAGAAAACAAACGAAAATGTAAGAAAAAGGACCTCGAATGGCGTGGGCGAAAACATAAGAAAACAGACAAAAACGTAAGAAAACAGACGAAAACGTAAGAAAACGAACGAAAACGAAAGAAAAAAGAAGAAAACGTAAGAAAACAGACGAAAATGTAAGAAAATAGACAAAAACTTCAGAAAACGGACGAAAACGTAAGAAAATAGAAGAAAGCGTAAGAAAACAGACGAAAACGTAAGAAAACGAACGAAAATGTAAGAAAATAGACAAAAATGTATGAAAACGGACGAAAATGTAAGAAACAGACGAAAACAAAAGAAAACGTAAGAAAACGGACGAAAACGTAAGAAAATGGATGAAAACGTAAGAAAAAATACGAAACGTAACAAGACTGACGAAAACGCATGAAAATGGACGAAAACGTAACAAAACAGACGAAAACGTATGAAAACGGAAGAAAACATAAGAAAACGGACGAAAACGTAAGAAAACGAATGAAAACAGACGAGAACGTAAGAAAACGGAAGAAAACGTATGAAACATACGCAAACGTATAAAAAGCGGAAAAATGGACAAAACGTAAGAAAACATATGAAAACTAACGAAAACGAAAAAAAATAAAACATAAAAAAATAATTAAAAAAAACGTGAAATTGAAAGAAGGGAATAAAGAAAAGACAAAAAAAAAAATGAGAAAATAAATAAGAAAGATAAAAAGAAAATAAAAAGACAAGAAAAAAACATGGACCTAGGTTTAGACATATTAAATCTTAGGTTAATTCCCACCATTAGATCAAACTATATGAAAAGTGAGGATTTATCTCTTAATATGCAAGAATTTTTAAGTATGCAAAATAAAGTGCCTCTTGTATAATACTTTTTACAAAAACCGCATGCGCATATGTTAGAGGCTTTTAAGAAAATGACATGACATATTTGATGACATGACATGAGACAGAAACCCTAAAAAGTTCTCTCTCTCCCTTGGGGAGATTTCCAGCCGCCCCTCTTCTACCCTATTTCTGGCCAAACTAATCCTTACGATCGCCTCTCTACCACTATTGTGGTATGCAATCGATCCGTATTGGTTTTTTTTATTCTTAGAGGTGGCGTGTTCATCCTTTATTTGCAGAAAACTGTTTGTTTTTTTTTTGGGTAAAGGGGTTTACCCCAGTAAATATATAACCAAAAAATAATGTTAAGTACAAATGGAATGTGGCAGAGTACCACATTAACCTCAAGCGAAGAGCTTGATGAAACTAGTGTTTATGACATGCCATAAACACACATAACCTAGCTATATTACATCAACAAACTAGGCATAAACAAGTAAAAAGACTTGTAACAAGCGAGCATCCCGCATCCAGCCACTCCACGATTGTTTGGAAATCTCCCTATACGATTGTCGAAACCCTAAATATATTTATTATATCGTTTTCCTTATTCGGTTTCGTCAGATCTAATCATATCGCCATCGTTTCATGGTTTAGATATTATTCATAATCGGTTCCTTAATCGATTTTTTCAACCTGGACGCTTTGGTGTTTTTGGAGGGTTGGCTGCGCTTATTGCCCAACGAAACCCTAATTCTTTAGGGTTTCTTAGTGTTTCAATTTGTGGTCCTTTGGGTGGATCTATCAACGAATATAAAACTTGTTTGGTTTTATTTTGGTCGACTGCTCACTGATCGCACTACTAATTTACCAGGTTCGATCTTCATGGTTGGTGTTCATGGTTTATATTGCTATATCTTTAATGGTTACTTGGAAGTATACTCTTTTTAGGGTGTTTGTTTTATGGGTACGTTAGTCTTGGTACTTTCTGATTCGTTGGATGATCCGTGATTTGATGCTGTTTGTGGGTTATATGAGAGAGATTGGTATGTTGTTGTTTGAATGTTGTGATGTTGGTCTGGTTTGGATCATTGTTTCGTGGTAAGTGCTGGTAATTCCATGGTTCGAATTTAGTATACCTAATGAAGCTATCCTTGTCTGGGTGGTCCTTAAGTTTTGTTTGGAATTTTAGCTTGTACGCGGGTTGTTGGGGAGTTGTTTGTCGATGTGTTTTGGGTTAGTCATACGATTTTCTCGCCTTGATTAGTGATATGATTGATCATGATTATGCTCATGATCTTTCTTCTTTGTTATGATGGTCGGCAGTAACCTTAGTTTCTAGGGTTCATTTTTTCATGATTCTCTAAACAAGGGCTGATTTATTCTTGCATGGGACAGTGTTGCTTGGACGTCACTAGTTTTGG
Organism: Chrysanthemum makinoi; assembly: GCA_910596185.1. Classification (NCBI taxonomy): domain Eukaryota; kingdom Viridiplantae; phylum Streptophyta; class Magnoliopsida; order Asterales; family Asteraceae; genus Chrysanthemum; species Chrysanthemum makinoi. Next base: position 169,027,617 of record OU343217.1, on the reverse strand, counting down.
CCATGTAGCAGCCCTAAGTTGCATATATTTTGGCTTGCTTTGATCATGGTTATTACTAGTGTTATTGTAAGTTGAAGGCGACCAATACATTTGTTGCACGTATGGTGTTTTCCGGCATCGTGGCTTCCTTGTTGTTTGGTTTTGTCTTCATTATGGTTTTCTTTGTGATTTGGGGTCTCGGATTTCTTCCTTATTCTGATTAATGCATTTGGTGACCCTTTGCTTACGTTTTTGCTGTGTTGGATGGACGTTAGGGTCTTAACCCTATGTTTATTGTTCAGATATATATGCATTGAGTACCATTCGAATGTTGGTTATTATTATTCATTTAATTAATAACAATAATTAGAGGTCATGTTGTGGGTCTGAATGGGTATGTTTGGTAAACGGTGTAAAGGGGTTTACACTCATTATTACATTGTTTATCAATATGTGGTTTTGGTGTGGAAGTTGGTGGTGCACTCGATGGATATGCAATGAAGATTACTGAAGATAGAGTCGCCATCGTGGTTATGGTTCTTGGAACCTTGTTGTATTACATTTGGATTGTTTTTTAAATGTAATTGGTAGGTAGCTTTGTTTAGCTTGTTATGATTGTAAGTTGCACACGCATGTGCTTTTTTATCTCCCTGATCGGGCTGTGGTGGGGGACTCACCCTCATCGTTTATACTTCAACATTTTTTGGTGTAATGAATTTTACCGGGCGGAAGGCCTTTTACCCAAAAAAAATATTTGATGACATCTAGATTACACTTGTCATATTTCCTTAATTAGTATATATTTTTTCTCCTGTGTTTCTTTTTTAGTTGATTATGTCAAGAGATTTTGCATTTTCATTTTACATTTCAATGGTGATAACATTAATAAAATCAAATAATACTTCCATTTAAAGATGGATTTAAACACATATATTTTGCAAGGAGATAAATAGAGTGATATAGCGTTTGTTGATTAAAAAAAACATTGTTGACTTTTGACATGACTATATACATCAATTGAGTTTGGGATCCATATGGATTTGTCTTATTTGGTAAAGAAGGATTCCATTGATAAACCATTCAGAAAATTCACCGTATGTGTTTTATGCAACACGAAGCAAATCTAATTCATTTGTAATACCATGAATTTACGGCTGCGAAAAACTTAGAACTATGTATATTGTCGAATTGTATTCAGAATGACACTTAATATTCGTCCTATGGCAACACCTTTTGTAAAATTGTTATTAGATATAAAAAGTTCGTGCCACGATATGATTTAAAAGAGGTTTAAAAATTTACTGAAAGAATAAAAATTTAGTATTTTGCCAATAAGCTAACTTGAACAAGCATTTACCACCACTAGGGTTGTTATTCGGGTTCGGGTTAATAGCGGTTTGGAGAAGAAAAACCAAACAAGTACCCAACCCTAGTAAGAGTCCGGGTAACTAGGGTTATATGTTTATGAGGTTCAAAGAATTAAGGATGGAATTTGTGTACAAGGGTCATAAAATGGCTATAAGGGGTACTCCTAAGTATAACTCGAAGTGGATGAATGGCAAGAAACAAGACAAAGTAGTCAGTCAAAGTGAAACATCAGCTGAGTTGCAGTTGTGTGTATCTCCAACTTCAAGGGTTAGTATTATGAATTTGGAAGGAAGTGAAGCTAATGTGTCACCACAGATAACTGAAGTAGTGCAACAATTTTCAAAGGTGTTTGAAGTTCCCAAAGTAAGGATTGAAGACATCATCAGCTAAGAAAGTCAAAGAACAAAAGACGTCGGACAACCCGTAAATGAAGACCATGATGACCAACCCTTAGGGGGAGATCGTTGGGATTACGTGTAATCCATATAAAGTGTCATATTAAGGCTTATACGTTTGTAATTAATCCACTAGCCCCTGTAGTAAACCCATGGGCTATGGAATCTTTCTAGAAACACTAGCATGGGGCGTTGCCCTACTTCTCTTGTATAAATACTCATGTAATGGCTCATTTGAGCCTTGGTTGATTCATTTATGCATTTCACTCTTTCTTATGTGTTTATCATAAATCATCCTATCTCTTTCTCTCTCTTTATACTTTCTCTCACTAGTTTATTGTGTTAATTATCACTAGTTGAGAACCTACATGATGTATGAGTGTATTTACGTTCCTATATGAACAAGAAGTCTCTCTGTATGACATAATATCAAACACTTGGTGGGTATTACTTGTTCAACTACATAAATATCTGGTCAAAGGGTTGTTCGTATGACGGTAAGTGAGTGGTTTGTAAATTAATTTTGGGTAAAAGGGATTTTTCACCCTGGCAAAATACATTACACCAAAAACATTGAAGTACAAAGGATGAGGGTGACTCCCTCATCTCAGTCCCTTAGGACATTTACATCGACCACTACATAAGAATGACATGCCATTCTTATACCTTATGTCACACCCCTCAGAGGCGGAAACGCGATGTGCAACATAATCAATATACATCGCAAAGAGATATAGTACAATACCATAATTTAAATTTAAAGAAATAATGTAACATTACAACAAGGTTCTAGCCGACCTTGGCAAATGAAACATAAAGCTTGACATTTAAAAGATGACACTTTAATACATAACGACCCAGTTGACTTGTGACGACTCCTTTATTTAAATTCTTCATAAAATATGCTAATCGACGATCACCTGAAATGCATGAGAAAACCGGTCAACTATGAAAATAGTTGGTGAGTACACATGTTTAAGGTAGGATAAAATACCATTTTTAGAAAGTCTGCTTGACAAATTTCCTGTCAACTCACTATATTACAAATCTCGCCCATACAAGACTTGTAAGATATAAGTTCACATACACATCCATATTTCAAGTCTAGTAAACAATGCACATATGGTCACAATAAGGCCTCGTATATAATAAACTAATAAAGTATGCGGCAAAGCCCCTAAAATAAATAATATGCGTTCCGTAGACAGGGGAACGAGAGGTTGGCCGACCTCTAATAGCGCTATCCATACTACCTACTACTCCGCACAAGGAAGCCGTATGAACGGTACGTATAATTGGAGTGCGAACGGCAAACCAATAGGGGACTAACAATGAGAATGTATGAATAGTACATCATAACAACTATTATATACTATCAAATAATGATCGCTCCAACATGGGAGACTCGGCATTGCTCCGAACATGGGAGTCTTTAGGTCAAGAACGTACGTGTAACACCCCCAAAATATCGCAGCAAAAGATTGTGTCATTGGGGTGCTACTTCATAATACAAAGTACAAGTTATAGAAAACGATCTCTAAATGAGACGTTTTGAAAAGTTACCATTCGATTAATGAAATCAAGCATGTATAACGCAATCAAGTATAACGTAATCAAGTATAATGCACTCAAGTATAATGCAATCATGTATAATGCAATCATGTATAATGCAATCAAATATAATGTTTTGAGTATTTGTAAAAGTAAAAGAAATAGTTGAGCATGTATCTCCCCCAAAAGTTTCAAACGTGTATAAAAATGGGGCTAAGAACTCACCTTAAAAACGATATCACAACGTATAACGGAATCGATGGATAAGCCTGGAAGTCTCTACGTAAAACCTAGAATATGATGTCAACTCTTAGGTTCAGAATAATGCCTAAGAAAACATGAATGAGCCTATATATGCCATTATATTGATGATGATGTAGTATTTGTATGCTTGTTAATAGAAATTGTTTTAGTTTGTATATCTCGTACTACCGTTCGGGCCATCATAATTCAGAGGTCATGCAAGAACGTTCGAGGAGCTAGGACATTTTAATTGTGAAATCCAAAGAACTCGTTGATCCGTTTACCCAAATGAACCCCTCACATGAAGTTCCCTAGTGTTGTAGTGCTTAATACGTAAAACATGTATTTTTGATTACTTGATTATATGATATATTAAGAGTTTAAAAATACAATAAATAAACTAACCAAGTTTATAAGTATTTAAATAAGTTTCAGTTATATATATACTTACCTTAAAATAGAATGCTTGAGTATTATGGAAAAATAAAATATTAGCGGAGCTTCGACGTAGAAATTGCAATCTTCGAAAAACCAAGGCTATTAGAAGATTATAACAACGCCTTCTTGAGAACCCGAAGAAGAAAAGAAGATTATAACGACGTATTTTTGGAGACTTGAAGATATTTGAAGATTATAACGACTTTTTCTTGAAAACTTCCAAGAACGAAGATCAAACACTAGTTTTCTTCAAGAACACATGAATGTTCTTACAAGATCTATAAGAAATGCCTTAGGTTTAGGACTTTAGATGTTAAGAAGGTGTGGTGCAAGAAATTATGAAGGTTTTTGCTTGGTATTTATAGGCTAGAGAATATGGTTAACTATATATTGGGTTAAAAACTAACCATGGTTAAATTTACACATGTAATGATCTAAAGGATGCATGCTTAGGATCAAGCCACCAAGGTGATGACTCCCCCCCTAGAGGCGGTCATACATAGGTGACAAGGCTTAGATGATAAGTTTTGATATTATCTTGAGTTTAGAGTAAGATTTGGTTCCGTTAAATGCTAGCCGTAAGTATTTAATTTATGAAACGTAAAACCGGGTGTCGTAAAAATATTAAACTTATAGGAATGATTAAACTCATCAATATAATCCATATAAAAATATAAAATGGGTGATAAGTCTCATTGGGTTCAAAAATGCTGCTTAAAGCTGGAAACACGGTTCAAAAACGCGTAAAATGCAATTTATCAGAAAAGAACAAGATTTCAGGGAAATGACCGTGGATTTATTTAGAGTAGACTAAAATTAGTCTAAAAGTGATATGAGATGTTAAAATGTGGTTTTCGTCAGTGCGGGATAACTTAACAGCTTATACGTGAAGTTTAAAAGTTACGCGATTTTAAGCAAAAATGTAGGATGTACTAGGTTAAATTCTTTATGGTCAAAGGAGGAGGGAAATATGTTTGAATTTTCCAAAAAATGTAAAAGTACTTATAAATCTTAGGAAATACAGTGCAAGAATGGTTAAGTCTCGGTCTATGTAGATTTGTTTAAAACGCAAGTTTTGTCTCGTACGGCTGAAGGTTTATTTGGTAACATTTAAAAGTAATCTTAAAAATTCTCAAATTAATTATAAGTGATCTAAAAATTAATCTGATGCGGGAAAAATTGTCAGAGAAGGTTTTCGTTATGCGCGGGATGTTAAAATGGTGTTCCGACCAAAATGAAGCTTTAATACGATGTTTTCTTAATAACTTTTGCCAAAATGATCTAACGATTGTCGAACTCTCAGGTCATTACTAAAATAATTTATCCTACGAGAATGTGAAATAAAAATTTTACGGGATGAATAGTGAAAGTGAATAGTAAAAGTGAATAGTAAATTCTCGAAAATGCGAATTGTTACAGATACCTACCCTTAAAGGAACTTCGTCCGAAGTTCGTTGATGTTCACTACTTACAGTGTGCATAGTCTAAGGGATTACGTCAAAGCTCATGTATATAGGTTCTTATCTAATTAGGTACGATCTTGTGACTATCACGACTATTGCCCGTTCTAAAGACATACTCTCTTATGGCTAGGTTTGATGAGGCAAATTTTCCCATACTTAAGCATAACCCTCAAAAGACCTATAGGTAACCGATTTTTACTTAATCCCACAACTCATCAGACAAGAACTGTCATGCGATTAGGCTAAATCGGTTTAACAACTTGACTCTTAGCTTGATTTTCGCAACTCATCAAACAAGAACTGTCACTAGAATCAAGCTAGGAAACAAGTGGTTTTGAAGAAAGTCTTTTGAAAATTTGGCTCAATTATGGAATTGCTTACACATATGAGACTAATACTCCCTTCATTGCATGATTCTTCCTGAATTAGACATAGGTGATCAGGCTATGTATAATTTAGGAGTAACTATGCAATGCTTGGACTAATCACTCATATGATGTTCGGTGTTTCAGTCAGTTCATAGAAATCTCAGTCAGTTCATAGAAATCTCTCTTAGGTGCTAAAATTACGAAAAAGTCTAAAGTGTGCAAGGCGATAGGGAGGAAAGTAATGTATATAGTAGTTATAGTCTAGGATCTAAATGCAACCTAGTTCTCTATAACCAACGCTCTTGTAACACCCCCAAAATATTACAGTGGAAGGTTGTGTCATTGGGGTGCTACTTCATAATACAAAGTACAAGTTATAGAAAACGACCTCTAAATGAGACGTTTTGAAAAGTTACCATTCGATTAATGAAATCAGAGTTACAAACAATGAGGTCCCAAAGTATAATATATAAATGTTTACAAAATGTTTCGAATGGTAAATACGAATGCATAAAGTCTTCAAAATATGTCGTGCGACTCTATGCTTCAAACTCTAGCTATCGCCTTAAGACCTGAGATAAACATGCTAAAAAGTGTCAACACAATGGTTGGTGAGTTCATAGAGTTTGTTTTAAATAAGTTGAAAATCCTTGAAAGAATGTTTACACAGCTAAGGCATTGTAAATCCACTCAGTTCCAAGTTCCGTCCATACAAAACTTGCAACCTGTGTGTTCACAACCCACTGCCAAAATATAGTTTGCACAATACACCAGATTATTTTTTTTTGGGTAAAAGGGATTTTTCACCCTGGTAAAATGCATTACACCAAAAACATTGAAGTACAAAGGATCAGGGTGACTTCCCTCATCTCAGTCCCTTAGGACACTTACAGACTCTTATATAAGAATGACAAATCATTCCTATATCATACCTAACAAACCTACCAATAACCACAATATATGAGTGACAAACCACTCTTATAACCAATAAATGAACATAAAAACTACCACGACTATAAGATTACAAATTAAAAACTCAAGTAAAAACACTTGATTCTTCAAAAGTCGTCATAGAAGTCCATAACCTTCAACGATGCAGCCTTAGCGATGGTAGTACTAGAAACGAATCAGCACCAACCGACACCAAACAACTACAACGAAACCCCCATTCATCCGATAGGGACCAAACCAATACTAAGACTAGATTCCAATACCTCATCTGCTACAAGTTTCGATGGTGTGAAACTGTAGCTAAGAATGTAAGCTGGTGTATAATGATCAGCGTTAGACGAAATATAGGGTTGCCGGACCCTAACTTATAGAAACAACATCCTTATCCCGACCCACATGTTAAGAATAATAACCACCACACACATAGGTCAGAAAAGAAACATGAATATGCCAAGTATCAAACTCCCATAAGAGCTTAAACTTAGCAATCGAATCACCTAAATTATCTTCTTCGCCAATGGACCAACTAGAAGACAAACTTACATGATGAAATCATAATCAATATGCCCAAAAATTGCGTCAAATGACCTCGCTTCCAAAGCAAAGACATTGAAACACTTCACCAACAAACCACAAGTCCAGATAACAACCAAAAACCGGCAAGAACTAATATCAAGAAGAAGACCATTTGCCAATTCGAGTGTCCACTAGACTTGTACCAACATAACCATAATGACTTGATCCTCGCCATCATAAAATAACAGTTGTACAAAGGAACCAGTCAAATACGAAGAATCCTAATAATATTAGGAACATGATACCGCTCACTAAAAACATGATTCAACAGCAAACATTCAAGCGTACCATTATGTGATGATTATAGAGTTCCCCAAACTCTAACTTCCAGCAATATGAACACAAGACCAGTAATGGAACAAATAGCAACATATTCACGAATGAAAATCTTGATAAATGTTACCCAAACACCAGGTCACTACAAGCGTACCCACATAATATCATCATCATGTACCCAACACAGTAGATAACGATGATTCAAACACACCTAAGGTAAATCGAAACCCTAACTAGCAAATGATTTGACCGCAATACACCGGATTATATTCACCCAAGGTCATGAATCGGGTACACATGGGCGGGGGCATCTTCCCAAATAGTGCTATATTAATCCCAAGGTCATGAATCGGGTACACAAGGGTGGGGGCTACCCGACTTATAGTACTATCAATATCTCTCTGACAACATAGAGTATTGTGTATGTATGTAAATACAATCCACGTATTTAAATTAAGCGAGCAAAGTATTTTAAAGCATGTATAACGCAATCAAGTATAACGTAATCAAGGATAATGCAATCATGTATAATGCAATCAAGTATAATGCTTTGAGTATTTGTAAAAGTAAAAGAAATAGTTGAGCATGTATCTCCCCCAAAAGTTTCAAACGTGTATAAAAACGGGGCTAAGAACTCACCTTAAAAACGATATCACAACGTATAACGGAATCGATGGATTAGCCTGGAAGTCTCTACGTATAACCTAGAATATGATGTCAAATCTTAGGTTCAGAATAATGCCTAAGAAAACATGAATGAGCCTATATATGCCATTATATTGATCATGATGTAGTATTTGTATGTTTGTTAATAGAAATTGTTTTAGTTTGTATATCTCGTACTACCGTTCGGGCCATCATAATTCAGAGGTCATGCAAGAACGTTCGAGGAGCTAGGACACTTTAATTCGTAAATCCAAAAACTCGTCGATCCGTTTACCCAAATGAACCCCTCACATGAAGTTCCCTATTAAGAGTTTAAAAATACAATAAATAAACTAACCAAGTTTATAAGTATTTAAATAAGTTTGAGTTATATATATATGTACCTTAAATTAGAATGCTTGAGTATTATGGAAAAATAAAATATTAGCGGAGCTTCGACGTAGAATTTGCAATCTTCGAAAAACCAAGGCTATTAGAAGATTATAACAACGCCTTCTTGAGAACCCGAAGAAGAAAAGAAGATTATAACGACGTCTTTTTGCAGACTTGAAGATATTTGAAGATTATAACGACTTTTTCTTGAAACTTCCAAGAACGAAGATCAAACACTAGTTTTCTTCAATAACACATGAATGTTCTTACAAGATCTATAAGAAATGCCTTAGGTTTAGGACTTTAGATGTTAAGAAGGTGTGGTGCAAGAAATTATGAAGGTTTTTGCTTGGTATTTATAGGCTAGAGAATATGGTTAACTATATATTGGGTTAAAAACTAACCATGGTTAAATTTACACATGTAATGATCTAAAGGATGCATGCTTAGGATCAAGCCACCAAGGTAATGACTCACCCCCACCCCTAGAGGCGGTCATACATAGGTGACAAGGCTTAGATGATAACTTTTGATATTATCTTGAGTTTAGAGTAAGATTTGATTCCGTTAAATGCTAACCGTAAGTATTTAATTCATGAAACATAAAACCGGGTGTCGTAAAAATATAAAACTTATAGGAATGATTAAACTCATCAATATACTCCATCTAAAAATATAAAATGGGTGATAAGTCTCACTGGGTGCAAAAACGCTGCTTAAAGCTGGAAACACGGTTCAAAACGCGTAAAATGCAATTTATCCGAAAAGAACGAGATTTCAGGGGAATGACCGTGGATTTATTTAGAGTAGACTAAAATTAGTCTAAAAGTGATATGAGATGTTAAAATGTGGTTTTCGTCAGATGCGTGTGATAACTTAACAGCTTATAATGAAGTTTAAAAGTTACGCGATTTTAAGCAAAAATGTAGGACGTACTAGGTTAAATTCTTTATGGTCAAAGAAGGAGGGAAATATGTTTGACTTTTCCAAAAATGTAAAAGTTTCTAAACATCTTAGGAAATACAGTGCAGGAATGGTTAAGTCTCGTTCTATGTAGATTAGTTTAAACGCAAGTTTTGTCTCGAAATCGGCTCAAGGTTTATTTGGTAACATTTAAAAGTAATCTTAAAAATTCTCAAATTAATTATGAGTGATCTAAAAATTAATCGATCTTTGGGAAAATTGTTAGAGACGGTTTTAAGTTATGCGCTGGATGTTAAAATGGTGTTCAACCAAAATGAAGCTTTAAAACGATATTTTCTTAATAACTTTTGCGAAAATGATCTAACGATTGTCGAACTCTCAGGTCATTATTAAAATAATTTATCCTACGAGAATGTGAAATAAAAATTTTACGGGATGAATAGTGAAAGTGAATAGTAAAAGTGAATAGTAAATTCTCGAAAATGCGAATTGTTACAGTACGGTCCATCAGGTTCAAACAAGTTATAAATTTATAATTAAGTCTAAGGGTTCAAAATATATCAAATAGTTCAAAGAAAACAATTTAAGTTTATAATCATGCATTTCACCACAAATAAGTAAAACAGGGCTGTGAATACTCACCTCAGTAATGCAGTCTAAAGCAGCAGTCAATTAGAATTATTGGATGGCACCGACACGCGACCTACATTAGTATGGCAAATTTAGTCTTTATTCATGATTATGACTCGACAAGGTTTAATAAAAATTTTGTTGTTGCTTGTGTGGCAACGATTAATGTTTAATATAATTTTTGTAGATTTTGGCTTTTGCAAGTGCAGTGTACATAATAAGAAAATATCAATGACGAATGAATATTTGGTTCAATGAAAACCGAAGGACGACGTACGGAAAATAATTACCCATAATATTAGACGTTAACTAATTATAATCAAAAGTTATTTAAAAGTATATACATTTATATATGATCAATACTAGTTGATGATAAAAGTATATTAAAGTCATACTCTAAGTGGTGGTTTTATTAAAAGAGTTTATAAACCGTCGTTAAAAGTATGTGTATTTATATCTGATCGAATATTAGTTAGTATATAAAATTACTAAAGGGTTTTATATTAAAAATACTCTTATAAGTTGTAAAGGTAGGATTTTTAGAAAATCGGGCATGACTCGTGTATAAGTTTTAAATGTCACAATGATTAATCACCCCGTTTTTATAAAAATAAGTTTCGTTTAGTATTATATGAGATGTAGACTAATGGGTTAAAACTAAAAGTTTGATTTTTGTTATAGTCTATAATCCATTCATGATATATGTCTAGTGAATCATGAAATTTAAGTCGGGGTAACTCAAGTGAGTCGAGTGAAATGGAATAAGTCGGGAATGAAGTCGATGAATATGTAGAATGGTATTAGTATGTATGTATTAAATGTACCCGAAACTTAGTAAGCTTCGACAACAACACAAGCCTAATTCTAATTTATGTTTTAGCCCATTTCATTAAACCAAATTATTAACTCTAAAAGTTACCAACACATTTTTATAGATGTACTATCACTTTTTTTAGTTTACATATTGTATTAGTTTTTGACACAGAAGAGTACACCTAAAATATATTGACTGTTAAATGCAACTTATTGTGTTTTACGACTTGGGGTCTCATGTGTTGTCTATCTACTTGTGAGGCACACATGGTTTTCGATTTAATAGGTTGATTACATATAATATGGATAAATTGTTGTTGATTAAATTGTTGTTGATAAATTTGTTGTTGTTGATTAAATTGTTGATGTTGTGGACTTAGTTGTTGTTGTCGTTGAGTATCAGTGTAAGGGAAATAGTTAGAGTATGGTGGTTGTGACATGTTGAAAACTTATGTTGTTAAATGGATCTTTGTAGTCGAATGAACTGGTGTTGATGAAGAGTCCTTAGGCGTAGAAATCACAGAAAAGCCAAGTACTACTTATGCGTAAAAACACCAAAGATACGCGTAACATCAAGAGTTACGCGTAGTATTAGCTTACGCGTAAGTAAGGAGAAAACGCTAAAGTTATGCGTAAACAAGAAGTTAGGCATAGAAAACTTAGGCGTAGGATTAACTTATGCGTAAGACAAAGCTTAGGCGTAAGATGAATCTTATGTGTAACAATTTCTACGCGTAAGCTTATGCTTATGCGTAATTTTAGGGTTTTGCCCAAATGATCTTTTACACTATCACAGTGCAAAAGATATCCAAAGTTGAAGTGTTTTCAGGCTTATCCAAGCAAGAAAATCATTGAGTAAGCCACGAAACTGAAGATCAAACTAGGGAATAGTTACGCGTAAGATTAGGGTTTTGCTTACGCGTAAATAATTAGCCAAAAGTGATTTCTGCCAAATGATGTTTCCTAACAAGATTTCTGTGATGAAATAGCTTCAATATCACCAAAATAACACAAAAGTGTGAAACTTGATGATCCAAAGCTTAGAAAATAGTTATGCGTAGAATAAGAACCACGTATAAAACCTTGCTTAAAAACTATGATCCACGCGTAAAGTTTGAAACTTTTTGCCAAAAACAGATAGTTTAACACCTAAAAACGTTGAAAGGACAAGAATCTTGGATTAAAAAGTGTAAAAAAAATCAATTTTTAAGCGTGACAAAGTTGAAACCCTTTTTACGCGTACGACCACAAACCAAAAAGTTCAAAAACAAATATGTTCACCCAACTATTTGGCGAATGATACCACTGTTAGGTCACCATATTAGTAACACAAGCATCAATATGTAGAAATAAAGAAGAGATAGAGATCGGTTGAACAACTACACACACACACACGTATGAACTAATGTCGGTTATGCGTAAAGAGTGAGAGAGTGAATAAATTGAACAACCAACCCTCAAGTGAGGGTTATACAAGAGTATTTATAGGAGAGGGAGCTAGGGCAACACTCCTAGTCCCTTCCTTTCCTTAGTGGACTTGGGCCTAGGCTTATGGGCCTTCTACATAAGTCTAAGCTAATAACAAACATAAAGGCCATAATTAAGCTAACTATTACATATGAATCACTAACACTTGGGTTAGGTTTAGGAGTGATTCCAACATGTATGCGTAAGCATAAGGACATGCTTACAGTGTGTGTATAAGCACGTGAAATGCTTATAGTGAACTACTAAGATATTTGTTTTGGGTAAAAGGGTTAATTCACCCCGGTAAAATATATTACGCCAAAACATTGAAGTACAAAGGATGAGGGTGTCATCCCTCATCTCAGTCCCTTAGGACACTTACAGACTCTCATATAAGAATGACACGCCATTCTTATAACTTACATAGTAAACTTACCACCTACAATGACTATACAAGTGAATGAAAATAGGAATTAAAACATGATTCACTAAAGTAGCACCAAGAACATAGTCAACGTAGAACTTCCATCAATCTTCCTTGTGAACCCATCCACATAGATCTTGAACTTGCATAACCAACCAAAGAAATCCTTGAGCCATTCCCCAACACAATCCGAGAGAAAATCATGGAGCTAATCTAGACTCAAAGTTTCACGAACCAGCAACCTTCATGCCATGATCCCCTTCCAAACAGCTAATAACGTCAATATCCCATGAATAGGGACACCACGATAATCAAATACAGCAAGAACAAGGGCACCATGCAACAATCCAAGGGTAAATAAACCCTAACATGTAGATCGAATGTGCAAGAGTAACGACCAGATCTAAAGCCATAAAAGATGTGAACATGAGCAAGATCAAGTCGCACCAAACGATCACTAGAGTTTTTGAATAAGAACCCTAAAACTTAGCTTCCATAACATTCAGAAACATCAATCAATAGACCCATAAAAAGAACGAACATCAACATGTCTTTGAAAGATGAACCGTGTTAAAAAATCAAGATCCACTGGACTTCCAGCATACCGATCAACAGCAGCACATCAACGCACCGGCATCAAGGGTTTTTGAATAAGGAACCCAAAACATGACTTACATCTCTCTCATAACCCACTAACATAATCACATACATCAGCATTGAGCATGCAATCACAAACCAATCCCTAAGATGAGATAACTTGTAGCGTGACTTCCACAAACCAAACGCACTTGTATTCCACAAAACCATAAACAGGTTACTTGCAATTTAGTAAAAACTAAACCCTAATCGAGTAAAGTATTGAGTTAAGCACCAGAAACCAGCAACCATGAATACAAACAGAATGTATAAAACCCTAATCGGATTTAGATATGAGTTAATCCCCAACGAGCAAGTGATGAAACCCAAAGTTTATATAAGCGTGATGAACCAGAACCCATACTCATAAAACGCATGAAAAGAAAACGAAACCCAAAAGAGATCGTATACATTCAGCCCTTCAATCAAAAAATTGATTATCAATGCGTATTATGAAGATATAATCGTTCCTTATATGGATAAAATCAATCAGAACCGACTTTACATCAAGGGATGATAAGGAAACGATTTAAAAACACAAAGGCGATTTAAATAACCCTAAAAATGATTCACTTAGATCCACCCTTATTCAAGCAACGATTTGATAACACCAATGATAAACACAAAGATCTATCAATAGCAGAATCAAAACTTGATAGGAATTAAAGGGATTAGGACGAAAAAGATGAAAACGATTTAGAGAAAGTTAGGGATATGAAAACGCACATAACCAAATCCTCTTTGATATAACACATCCCTAAAATCGATGCAGATACAAACTAAACGAATCGAGATCGTTTAGATGTAGAGAGGCGGTTTTAGAGGTGTTTTAGGCTAGAAAAGGTTGAAGAGGAGGCTAGGGGTGGCCGGATTACACCCCTAGAGAGAGTGAACTACTAAGATAGGCATACTAAAATCGTCTACTAACAGGGCACACGCTCAAACAAGTGTTCAATCAAAACCGCTCATCAAATCAGCACTAAACATCTCATCAATCATCTTATCAATCAATTCGTCTAATGTGTTCTCAATCATCCATATCAAATCAATCGAGTTCAAATTTCCAAATTCATAATATACCGTTTACTCAAATCAAATTCCGTAATATCTCGATAATCTCATCTCATTTACCCAAAATCAATAATCATATCTCCAAATCATAATATTTCCATAATCAGTTCACAATATCCCTTAACAGATCATCTCATAATTCGGCTTGGCAAGCGGGCGTGCGTCGGTCGAGGATCAATTTTCTCACAAAGTGGTTGTAGTTTAGGATTTATAAAATACCTAATTCTCTATAACCTTGAGTTCTGATACCAATCTGTAACACCCCCAAATCTCGGTATAGCGGAAGACTTAAGTTTTCGGGGAGTTACTATTGGATTGGTATCGCACACAAGTATAATAAAACATAACCATTTAACCATTCAAAACCAATCCCAAATTAAAATATTCAAAACATTTAATCCAAAGTATAAATATTAGGCCCAAAACATAGTTTAATAAAATAGGTCCCCATAGTTTATCAGAGTCAGAAATGATCCTTGAACCCACCTTCTTGCCAAGCTTCCACAATCCACACATTCCAAACATCGTTCAAATACATGAGAAATCATGCTAAAAGGTCAGCTTACGATGGTGAGTTCATAGGTTTAAGTTCAACAAAATCAAAGTGGACCAATAAGAGTTGATTTGCTATGCAAGACCTAAGATAGATAAACACCGTTTTCACACCGATGCATTCCGGATCACCAATCATAACACATGTCCCGCATCCAGGGACAACTCGAGCTCACGACTCTAGTCCAGCACTGTCGTGGCAAAATATAGAACAATTGCCAACCCCAGACTAGGTCGATGTAGAAGTCTATTCTTAGTTAGGCACGGCTAACCTAAACTAAGGCAACAACTACCACACATCTATCTAAACAGTCAAGCATATAAGTACATCCAAATAGTTTTTAACGGTCCAAAAGCAACAGATGATTCTCACCCCAAAGCAGTTCAAAACGTAGTTAAAACGTAGATAAAAGTGGGGCTATGAAACTCACCTTTACCACAGCAATGCACGAATAAATACTAGCAGAAGATATCAGGTAATCACGGCACAACAATGCACTATTCACTATTGACACGACTGGCATCTAAAGTTAATCTCCATGGCATCCAAAAGATTGTACGACGAGTACAATAGAATAGTTGTGACGCAACCTAATGCGTATATGATATTCTTAGAATACGGCTCATACGATAAAGAAATCAATAGAAAGTAATGTGTTGTAGTTTTCGTGGATCATTCATGTCGTTACTTTCAAAAGTACATTATCGTTCCCAAAAGTTCATAATTAATATCTCAAAAGTTTAGTTTTAACGTTTCGTGTGGTGGTAAGAAACATAGGCGCGACGCACAACTCACGCGAAAGAAGAGCAAACATCGACAAAATCGAGACATACAGACCATAACTCACGCCAAAAAGAAGAGATATGACCAAGCCAAGATATACAGACAATACTCAAGCTAGCCAAAGACTAGAACATGACGACATCTATTTATGTAACATAAATAGGTTAATTGATAAGTTTCGGCAATTTACCCAATAATTTCCCCCAAACGTACAAGTTTACTTAATAAAAGACAAGTTTCCATTTATCGCTCAATTCATAAAGGTATTTCAATCGCTATTCTTAATCGTACAAGTTTACCCGAAAGTACTTCATATGAAGTATAGCAAATAGTGTGCTATAAATGACACGTTCGTTTATTCCAATGTTTCCAAATCAATACGACTTCAATAAGTTATATTATCAATATAATATTCCCAAACAAGTTTATAAAAGCTAGCATGTGTTATAAAACATGAGTTCTCATCATATTTAATAAGGGTTTATAATAGATTAAACCATATCCGATAAAATATTTATAGTTATATAACTCAACATCAACTTAAATGTGAAAACGAAATATTCAGTTTTATCGCAAATCAATTATATTAAACTCACTTAAACCAAAATGCTTAATAAAGTACAACATACTAATCAATATAATTGTTATCAAAGAGTTTATGAAATATATTTTGTATTCATAAAACATGAGGTGCTATCTTTAATCAATAAGAGTTTATGATTAAATAAAATCATATTCATCGTCAATATATAACTAGACATCCCGTTATTATCTAAAATGTGAAAAGGAAATACTTGGCATTTCGCGCAATCAATTTATCCAACTCAATTCCGAGTCTAACATATTATTCTCGTTTAGACCAACAAGTTTAATAAACTCGGCTTATAAATCGATCTAACTTGTTATCAATTACTATTCCAAATTTATAAAACTTGGTTAAACTTTATAATGTACACGTAATATGTATTATTAATTATTAATCACGTAACTATTTTTAATATTTACCATCCCATTGTACAAGCATCTAGTTTATCCCAATGGTTTTATATTGATATAGTTGCATAATGGATTCGTTACCATATCTCGTCATTAAGTATATCCATTACGAATTTATCCGTCAGCATATATCATTTACCCTTTCCTCATTAGTAATCATTAACTCATATTAACAGCTATTATTAACTTATAACCTATTATAATGTCTAGATATAATTGAACCCGTAACCTATATATATCCCATGCCATATTTCCAAATTATAACCAAGGCAAAACAACCATCAAGTTATTATCCGGGTCAAACGTGACCCGAGCGCAATGTAACACATATATATACCAACCCTGACGGGACCAAGTGTCATCGAATAAATTCCAACGTGACCGAAAATACACTCGTGTTTACTCGTTAACCGAACCAATTCTTGTTGTGAACCAAACTGAGATAAATGCTAAACATATAAAGACACATCCTATCCTAATTTAATCATTTAAATGACCTCACACAAGATAATTTACATTCAATCCTCAAGACAAGTATGTCTGAATAAACTGAAACCCATGTCAAAATGTTTTGAGTGCCCACGCCCCTGGTCCATGACCTTAACCGATTCAAACCATACCATCATGGGTCTTAGACCCGACCCGACCCGTATGGAACCCTACACTCGACCTGTAAATTCTTTCGATCAAACAAACACCTCTTTGTATTAGTTTTACCACACGAAATGATTCGTTTTCAATCCCCTTTTTCAATGAAAGCTTAACACATGAATATCAACCAATTTGTTTTTATAACTTGTTTTATTATCCACGAAAAACGTACACCATAAAATATAACGATTCAAAAATAAAAATAAATATTATGAACGGGTTGATTGTTTTACCGTGCGAATAATAGAAGAAAGTGGGTTGTGATGGCATCTTTATATGTGTACAACTCGTATCAACCAAGCACGGACCTAAACCAACCGTTATCTTTTGAAACCCTAAGTATCCGAAATCTTAAATCAAGATGTGGAGCGCGTCACTTTGATTCGTGGTGTATATGTTGCATAAACATGACCACAATCACCCGATCTATCATTTGGGATAGGTGGTGTAATTGTTTGAGGTCGCCGAAATTTTGGCCGGAAAACTTGACGGCGCCGGAACCCTAGAAATGGGTGGCCGGATTTTAGAGAGAGAGAGAAAAGGGTTTATTAGTGTGTGTGTGTGTGTGTGTTTGCTAGAGAGAGAAAATGGGTGGAAGAAATGAGGGGAGTGTGGGTGGTGTGGGTATATATACCCATGGAGGGACTAGACATGTTCTATTGAAACTTCAAGGGTGGCTACGTAAGTTATCCCAAGGACCCTAAGTAAAACTTTATAAAACTTTTGATATATGTGATTCAGGGCTCGTTTTAACTAGCAAACAAGGGATTCGTGACTCGAGAGTTACGTCAATGTTTTTAAAATATTAATTCCAATAAAAACGATATAAAATATGACTCGGAACTCAAATTAAATCAAACGATCGCCCTAATCGATGTTTTCCAATAACGACGCATCGAGGAATTTTCGAGTTGTCGCAGTGGTTTAATATCTCATGGTTTCCTCATTGTATCCCCCGACATGCTATACATATGTGGCTTGTTATTATGCAGAAGTTGAAGACACAAGATAGGTTACGAGAATCGGATGTTGGTCCTGATGTTGATCTAATCTTCCGCAATGCCCATCGTGTGATGCGGTTCAATTCTCACCCTCACTTGTTTCTTGAGTCTCAATTTTCTTTGTAGGTTTGGTTACAGGCCCAGAGTTTATCGGGAATGGATGGAGTCCCTCTAGGCTGGATGATGTTCTTACGCTCCTCATTCCTTTATCTAAGGGTCGTTCAGTTCCTAGCATACTCTCTCAGTTATTACTTGCTGCTACTGCTTATTACATATGGATGGAACGCAATTCAAGACTTTTCAAGTGGAAGAAGTCAACCGTTGCTGAAGTGGTACAAGTAATTGTCAATACCGTCCGGTTGAAGCTGGTTACCTTCAAATTTAAGAAGATAACCCCTCGGTCTCGTCTACTGTTGGATAAATGGAAGATTCCAAGCTCTTGTCTTATTCACGAGGGGAGTGCCAGGTAAGGGTTGTACTCTTTTTCCCTTATCCAAGGTTTTTCCCTATGGATTTTCTGAATATCACTTTGTAATATTCTAAACATTACTTTGTAATATTATGAATATCACTTGTGATTTTCTGGATATCACTTTGTGATATTCTGAATATCAATTGTGACTTTCATGTTACGAAACATTAATTGAAAATCACTTGTGATATTTAGAATATCAAAAGTTATATTCTGAATATCACAGAATATCACTGTGATCATATGAATATCACAGAATATCACTTGTGATATTTAGAAACGTCTGAAAACGGCCGAAAACATTCAAAAAATGGACGAAAACGTATAAAATGGACGAAAACGTTAGAAAATGGACGGATATGTATGAAAACGGATGAAAACGTATGAAAGCGTAAAAACAAGTATGAAAACGGACGAAAATGTATGAAAACAGACGAAAATGGACGAAAACGTATGAATAATGAACGAAAACATATGAAAACGTAAGAAAATGGACGAATATGTATGAAAACGGACGAAAACGTATGAAAGCGTAAAAACAAGTATGAAAACGGACGAAAATGTATGAAAACGAACGAAAACGTATGAATAATGAACGAAAACGTATGAAAACGGACGAAAATGAAAGAAAATGGACGGATATGTATGAAAACGGACGAAAACGTATGAAAGCGTAGAAACAAGAATGAAAACGGACGAAAACGTATAAAAACGGATGAAAATGAACGAAAACGTATGAATGATGAACGAAAACTTAAGAAAACGGGCGAAAAATATGAAAACGGACGAAAACGTATGAAAGCGAAGAAAAAAACGCGAATTAAAATAAAAAGTGAATAACGTGAATTTAAAAAGAACAAAAAAAAACGTGAATTAAAATAAAAAGACAAAAAAAAATATGAATAAAAAAGAAAGACAAAAAGACAAGAAAAAAAACATGGACTTAGGTTTATCTAATAAATCTTAGGTTAATCCCCGCCATTAGATTAAACTACATGGATGGTGGAGATTTGTCCCTTGATAAGCACCAAAATAAAGGTAAGCAAATGAAAATTCCTCTTTTATACAATAAAATAATCTCACATGTTTGACATTTCGAGTAAAAATTACAAAATGAGAGAAAATACATGGATAATTTTTATGATAGAGTCGGCTAATTTCGAACTTTAGTATGCCAATCGCTCGTTGAGGAAACTTAAATAAGTAACTCGTTTTTACAAAAATTTATATAAGTACCATCATAAATTGGGATTGCTTTTGCAAAGATGATATTGATTGTAACTTACTAATGGACTATACCATCATAAATTTTAGTTATAATTTTACTAATGGTTACTTAAATAAGTGCCATTACAAGTAACATCAACTCCACTTGGTTATACGGTTATAGTATAGACATAGCTTCAGTTGCATTTTCCTCTTGAGCTAGTATAAATTTATAGTTATTAAACCAGACCCCTCTATATTCTTCTTGAAAAACACAAAACAGTGCAAATCAAGCGTTGCCTACAATAAGAAAGCTTTTGATCGAACAAGTACATATAATTGGTGCACTTAAGAAACAAAAACTTAAAACAATAGAATTTGACATTTTAAGAGTGCAAATACAAACAACAGAACACACTGGAACACAAAGTCCTCCCACGACACCCATGTCATCTCATTCGAAAGATTTCCATCTGATGCCAAGTCTTCATTTAAGCTTAGAGACCCAGTTAAGTATTTTTTTTATATCAAGCACCAATTTTGGTTTAACTTGATCATAAAATATATCTTGTATACGATTTATCCACGTACTAAAGGAAGCTCAATTTGATCAAACATTACAATTGCTTCATTTATATGTGAGCCGGATGATGTTGGGCCTGTGGTGATGCAAATCCTGATGGGCTGGAAAATTTGGCAACGGAGTGGCCTGGGATGTGTGAAGTGCCACAGGAGGTGTGAAGTGTCATATGAGGCATAACAGAGCCGCGTGAAGTGCCATAGGAGGTGTGAAGTGCGACAGGAGGTATAACACGACTATGTGAAGTGCCGCAGGAGGTGTGAAGTGCCACAGGAGGTATGAAGTGCCACAGGAGGTGAAGCAAACATTACCAACTTGTGAATTTGTCTGTCCCATACTAACAGTGCTAGTACACCCAAACTTAGCTAAAAGGGCTTGTTGAGTTTGCATCAACTCCATTATTTGTTGTGGTGTCATATTAGGATTGATCAAAATGGAAGTAGGGCGGGCAGTAGTAGTTGACCAAAGCGAAGGATTACCATTTCCCCCATTATGTAGAAACTTGCAATGTTCACTAGAGCAACAAAAACCTTTATTGAAATTGAAATGAGGCTTATTTACCTTAGCCGAGCAACAATGGGAACGCCGATGAGTAGTAGCGAATTAGCCGTTAAACCATAAGAAGAAGTAAAATCAATAGACGTAGCTTGAGCCCTTGACTTTAACCACATATCTTATCTTGTTTATTTTCATTTTACCAAGTACATTGAATCACGACCTTTAAATATGTATGTGTATGTAGTATTAACCTTCTTCTTGAACCAGAGGAGAAATCAAAACGAAGGAGAAAGTAACGTCTCACTATTTTTACATACTTTACATAATAAAAATCTATCCATCTATTAAAAAGTTAGGGCATATCACTAGAGCCTGAGACGACTAATGCGTGTTTTAGCCATCATGAAACTATTATTGGCAGCTCCAGAAGTTCAAAATCAAATGGAGCAAGACTCGGGGATTGCATAAGTGATATAATATTATTTTTACTGATATCTGTAGTCTCAACCTGACACGTTTTTGTAACTTTTATGTAGTTCAACCACCAAGGCAAAATCATACCCATGTTGTTTTATGGTTTAAGGGTGAGGTTGTCTTAGAGGATGAGTTTAAGGGTATAGAAGACAACGATGATGACGATGACTGGGTGTAGGGGTGTCAAATGGGTCGACCCGATCCAACCCGAACCCGATGACGTAGGACTTGGGGATTACATGACTGATATAATATTATTTTTACTGATATCTATAGTCTTAACCTAACATGTTTTTATACCTTTTATGTAGTTTAACCCACCAAGGCAAAATCATACCCATGTTGTTTCATGGTTCAAGGGCGAGGCAGTCTTGGAGAATGAGTTTAATGGCATAGAAGACGATGATGATGACGATGACTAGGTGTAGGGGTGTCAAATGGGTCGACCCGAACCCGATGACGCAGACGCGCGGAAGCGTATTTATATAAAACCTAATCCAAAGGTGATATCCAAGGTGTACCTTGCGGGAATAAAACCCAAACAAGAGTAAAGACTCTAAAACACTATTAATGACTCCAAAGTGAAGTACTATGATAATGATCCCTATATTTATAAGGAAGTAAAACTTGTAGAACACGATAACCTAATTATAGTAAAAGACTCTTTCCTAAATAATAATTATCCTAAAAAATGACTTAAACATAAAAGGAACATTTTGGAATCGACACATTTACGGTGTAACTTCAATCTTCCACTTACGACGTAACTAAATGAAACCACCTGACATAAAATTTATCGAGACGACATCACAGTAACCATGGGGTTGGCCTTACGCCGTAATTAAAACGAAATTAGTGTTTTAATCATGAATCTCGTCCCTATCCCCTCACTTAAAAAGAACTCGCTCTCGAGTTCTCACTGTCAAAGGATTCATCTACCTCAAACATCTTCTCACGACGAACCATATCTTGGGTAGACATGCGCTTCACATTAACTCGGGAACTTTCATCCTTTTAACACATCTACCACACTCCCAACGATCCACATATGAATTACAACTTCAAGTTATGAACTCCTTATCAACAATCAGCAAATCTTCAATTGTAATAAATTAATTTCTTTCTTTACCATTGAAAACTTCATTGGATTTGTGATAACCAAATTTAACTTGAACCCATAATCAAAATTACAAACCTTTAAACCTTTGATGCTTTCGGAATCCATGGTTAGCTTGCCATCAAAATCCTTCACATTGTTGATCCCACTTTACACTTGTAAATATAGATCTTGTTTATAGCTTTTGTTAAGAAACTGTTTAATTCACAAAGTATCACACGGAATTTAACACTTGATGTAACACCCCCAACTTCGTGATACGCAATGGCGAATTCAAACAGTGTGTTACTTCATGGCACAACATAAATAATAGAAAACGAACTCTAATGGAGTCGTTTTAAAAGATTTGTCATTCGATTTATATAAATATCAGAGTTTACAAAAATGAGGTCCCAGTAGTTTCACGGTTTACAAAATACATTAAAATGGTTTTCGAATGATAATAAAATTTATAGCCTTCTAGAGTATCCTTGCTCTTCCGCGTACTCGTCATTATGGACCTGAATACATGCTTAAAACTGTCAACACAAAGGTTGAGTGAAATTCATAGAGTTTGTTTGATTGTTGAAAACATTATGTTGTAGTGAGTGCTATAGACTCACACCAATGGTTTGAAAACAAAACAGTTATTATTAGACTAAGCATCATGCAATCAAGGCGTTAACGTGTTCCAAAATTAATGTCAGTAAGGCCCTATCGGGTAAAAATTGCCGTTTTTACCAATGTTACTCAAATATAGTGCGTTAGTTTGCCTACCCGGTCAACGCAAACGGGATTCGTCAATCCCAATAAATCTATTCATAATATTCGCGCCCACTCTCACTAGTGATTAATGATTCATGATTAAGGGACTTAAGTTTGGCAAATGCGGTAACTTTTTTGGGTAAAGGGCATTTCGCCCGGTAAATTATATTACACCAAAAAATCGTTTAAGTACAATGGAATGTGGCAGAAGTACCACATTAACCTCAAACAACGCTTGAACATCCAACTAAAACGCTTGTGATCGGCCACTAAGCGTTAAATCTATAAATACATACAATAACCAAAACCCCTACCGGAAACAACCACCTAATCACATAAGAATGACCACACAAATCCGCCCATCTTGCTGTACAAGGGATTATGTTTATACGATCTACCGGTTGGTGAACGCAAAGATTTTCATGCTTGTGAATTAAGTCGGTTTTCATGATCGATTATACGTAACATGGTGCGTTATGGGTGTTTGATGTGCGATTAACGAAACATTTTTTTAGGGTTTTGTACATTATTGATCATTGTGGATGTTGGTGATATTGGATCCGGTCGCTTTCTTGGAAGTCAATCCTTGGCAAGGGGTTGTTTGGTGTTCATTGCTGCCATGAACGTGGGTTTGGGAGAGATGGAAGCTAAGTTTTCGGGTAACTTGTTCAAAAACCCCTATTGTTGGGTGGATTGATCTAGACAATCGGATGGTACCTTAGATGGATCGATGCTACCTTTCTCGGAAGTTAGGGTTCTTATCAAAGAGCTCTATGATTGTTTTGACATGATCCTGCTGCAATATACTTTCTATCTGCTGGTTTGGATCGTTGTGGATGTGGTGATGCTGGAAGTTAGGGTTTGTGACATTTTCATACATGTTCTTATTTGCTGTTCGTCTAGGACATGGATAGAATATGGTGGGATTTCATTACACCCTATGATCATGATTTCATTCATACGTTAAAGAGTGAATCACTGTGTTCTTGGATGTTAAGCTTCGTTTCAGCTGGTTTGCCTGCCATTTGGTGATGGATTGCAGCTGCTATGGAAGATTACATGTTCAAGATGTCTTATGCTGGATGTGAGTGTCATTTATACCCTTGTTTATGTCTCGAATTTGATTTGCTATGTATTGCACTCTTATCAGGTTAATGGATTTGATTGGGCAAGTTGGAGGTCTCTTAATGGAAGTAGATGGACCGCTATAGTGATTTAGAGGGCTCAAGTACCTTTCTTGAGTAGTATTGTAATGTTTTATTTACTTTTGTCATTATTGGTAGGTTCATTTTTGTAAGTTATAAGAATGGTTTGTCATTCTTATATGAGAGTCTGTAAGTGTCCTAAGGGACTGAGATGAGGGAAGTCACTCTCATCCTTTGTACTTCAATGTTTTTGGTGTAATGAATTTTACCGGGGTGAATTAACCCTTTTACCCAAATCCGCCCATCTCTTCGAAGGAGATTGATGAACCAGATGAGCCTACCTCCTTAAAAACCCTTTCCAAGTAAAAACCCAGAGGGAAAACCTTGGAGTAGGGAAAAAGAGTACAGCGCTCACCCGAATCTCCAACGAATTCCACCTACCGCCAAGAGCATCAACCAGGGACACAAGACCAGCCTCACGCTCCCAGAACAAGAAATCAGCATCAAGAATTGAACTCGCCATTAAGAATGCATAAGAGACATAGGCGACCGCCAAACACGCAATAAATCAAGCACATTCGGCCTCCTTTTGAATCTACATGTAAGAAGCTTTAAACGGATCGTTGATTTAATCACTTCAATAATTTGACTTTTAGACCGACGTTGCTGCTTGAAGATCCTGTTGTTTCTTTCTTGCCAAATAAAATAAGAAGACGCCCAAACAAGAGTTTCGAAACAACGCTTCTCACAGACCGAGATGTAGAGATAGGAGTCAAGTGATGCACCACATCCTCTAAGGAATAAGGAATATTCGTAAGACCAGCAAACACCTTCAAAGAGTCCCAAATCTGAAAAGAAAACAAACACTCAAAGGAAAGGTGATTATGAGAATCCGGTTGGGTGTTGCACAAAGGGCACACAAGGGCATCTCTCGTGGGATCATTTGAGCAAAGCATATCCTGAGTACGAAGCCTCCTTCTCATAACCAGCCACAAATGAAAAGCATGCCTCGGAATACGGTGCGTGAACCAAACAAGATGAAACCAATCAACAACCTGTCCATGCGGCCGAATACACTCCCAAACTGAAGAAACAGAGAAAGACTTGACATGACCATCTCCCGTCTTCCAAACTAACCGATCATCGACATTATCAATTAACCGATCATCCACATTTTGAAAGCAATGTGTTCGGTTTGAAGTAAAGCATGTATCTCCCCCAAGGGTTTGTAAAACAATTAAGTAATAGAAAGTGGGGCTATGAACTGACCGTGAGTTAATGATATCAAATGTATAGTGAGGAGGATGGATATGCCGTGAGAACCTCTACAAGCAACCTCGAATATAATGTTGCGAGTTAGGTTTGAAATAATGATGCGAAAGTAATAACAAGCCTATATAAGTCTTTATATTGATCATGATGTAGTACATGGTAGTTGTGTATCTTGTTTATAGAAATGGTCTAGTTGTCAAAACGTGTTTAGCGTATATATATATCGTACTACCGTTCGGGCCATCACAATTTAGAGGTCATGTAGTAAACGTTCGAGGAGCTAGGACACTTTAATTCGTAAATCCAGCAACTTGTCGATCCGTTTACCCAAATGAAACCCCTCACATGAAGCTCCCTAGTATTTTAGCACTTAGTAGATAAGACATATGTTTTGTTTATATATCATAAGTGTCATATGGTTTGTAAAAACAAGTTACAAGGTTGTTTAAAGAAAAGTTTACAAGTTTCTAAATTGTAAAGTTGGTTATTACAAGTATAGTTTCATGGTTTATCGAGGGAGTAGATCCAAATTGTATTGTATACGTTTAGGTCTGTCAAGGCTAAGGCCTTTGGTTTACGGTCTCGGCTTAGGAAGCCTTGAGGCTTTAGCCATGGTCTTGCCGTGGATTTGGTCTCGGCTATCATGGTCTTGAGACTCAGCCTTGGACTTAGCCGTGGTCGTGGTCTCGGCTTAAGACCATTAGGCCTCTTGGTTTGCCTTTAGTTGTGACTAAAGTATTGTTATATAGGACAGTTTCAGTTTTGAAGGAAAGTGGCCCGCTTTTATCGTTTAGGGCCCGAAATGATAGCAACGAGTCTCTTGATTGGATCGTGATACTTGAGTCAATAGCTTCGTTGGGCAGAGTCTCTAAGCCAAACTCTCGATAATGAGCACACCACGAGAATTTGAGTTAGTCGTCCAAGATCACCTTCTAACTGTCACTTTGAAATTAGAATAGCAAGGAACAATAATATCCTCTAAGTACAGAGAATAATTTTTAGGAAAATCAAAACTGCTTTTCATTTCCCTTTTTCAATACATATCAGTGAAAAGAAAGAAAACTGACAGTAGCACTTCTAACCCACGTTTCCTACACTTGTGAAAACCAAAATAACTGACAACTTCAAAACAAATAAAACTATACTAAAATGAAACAACGAGAACTTGCGTGAAATAAAAACGTGGGCTAAGTCAAACTTCATGCAGTCTCTAGTTGGACCAGGCTAATCCATCTTTGAGTCGGTGCTGTAGATGTGGAATTATGGGCTGGACCGGTGTCTTCCTATCATCCTCTCCGTCTTCGAAAAAGTTTGACCTCAAACTTGGAAGGTGTTCGTCAGGGTCGTAATAAGGCTAAAGATCAGCGACATTATTGGTGGCCGAAGCAGACGAATTCCCTGGTAGATCAATTGCATAAGCATTGTCATTCACCTTAGCAATAACTTTAAACGGACCATCAGACCGAGGACTCAGCTTAGAAAGACGTTTAGATGGAAATTTTTCCTTTCGAAAATTCAGCCAAACGAGGTCACCTGGTTTAAAAAGAACATGCTTCCTCCCTTTATCACGCCGGTACTTAATGAGCTCATTAGTCTTAACTATTTTGTCGTGAATATATGAGTTGTTTTATCGATACTGAGATGGCCTGCTAAACCTCCTTCGTGAGCTTCCTGTATAATTACCAACCTAATGGTGTGGCGTGGAACACAAAGTTGTTGT
Organism: Chrysanthemum makinoi; assembly: GCA_910596185.1. Lineage (NCBI taxonomy): Eukaryota > Viridiplantae > Streptophyta > Magnoliopsida > Asterales > Asteraceae > Chrysanthemum > Chrysanthemum makinoi. The sequence continues at coordinate 168,999,794 of OU343217.1, read as the reverse complement.
GTTATAAACAAAAACCCATTACAAATATGAAATTCGCCCTTAGCATGACTTTGGCAGTTGGTGTATATCTCCCCAATATCAGGATCTGATGGGTATTCATTCTGTAAAAGCTCAAACCCAATAACCTTCGGTTGAAGTGATGTAAGTAAGGAATACCTGCGAGAGTGAGCGTCGGCTCCTTTGTTGAGCTTTCCAGACTTGTGTTTAATAGTGAAGTTGAATGCTTGAAGGAACTCCACCCATTTAGCATGACGAGGCTGCAACTTATGTTGGCCTTGAATGTACTTCAACGCCTCATGATCCGAATGCAGAATGAACTCCTTAGAAATCAGATAATGCTGCCAATGCTCCAAAGCCCGAATGATAGCATAAAACTCCTTATCATAGGTCGTATATCGTCGTTTGGTGTCATTAAGCTTTTCACTAAAATAGGCAATGGGACGGTTCAGTTGAGATAGAAACGGCTCAATCCCTACCCGGACGCATCACATTCAACCTCAAACACCTCTTGAAAACAGGGTAGCGCTAAGACCGAGGTGGAAGATAATTGTTGCTTGATCTCGTCAAAAGCTCTTTGAGCTTGTGGTGTCCAAGTGAAAGTCTTGAACACCGTCACTTCAGTCATTGGAGAAATGATGGTACTTGAAATTTTTATAAAACGGGTAAAAGAGCGGTAGTGAAAACTTCTAACTTGTTGAATGGATTGGGGTACTGGCCGTGGAATTGCTTGAACCTTCTTTTCATCCACTTTTATACCCTGTGCCGAAACATGATAACCTAGAAAAGTTACTTGGTTAGAAAAAAATTCACATTTTTCCAAATTCCCGTAGAGCCTTTCTTGATCAAGAACTGTGAACAAGCTGTGAAAGGTGGGATGATGCTCATCCGTGGTCCGACTATACCGAGGATGTCATCAAAGTAAACAAGAATAAAGCTCCTAAAATGGCTTCAATACATGATTCATCACCTCATGAAAGTGCTCGGTTCGACAATCCGGAAGGCATAACGAGCCACTCATATAACCCCTCCTTAGTCTTGAAAGCTGTTTCCATTCGTCCCTTCATAAATGTGAATCTGATGGTAACCACTTCGCAAATCGACCTAAGAAAAAACAGTAGCACCGTGAAGTTCATCCAACAAATCCTTTAACCTCGGTATGGGAAATCGGTACTTTACAGTAATCTTGTTGATTGACCGGCTATCCATACACATCCGCCACTCCCCATTCTTCTTTGGTACAAGTAAAGTGGGGCGCACATGGCCGAGTGACTCACGAATAAGTCCCTTTTCCAGCAATTTGTCAACCTATTTTCTGATTTCGAGGGTCTCTTGGGGGTTGGTTCGATAGGCGGGTTTATTAGGTAAGGAAGCACCTGGTATGAGATCAATTTTGTGTTGAATGGATCGCTTAGGTGGTAGTCCAGAGGGAATTTCATTGGGGAAGACTTGGGAATAGGATTTTAATAAGGCTTGCACAAGGGGGGAAATAATCGGTTGGGGCGGGTTCTCGTCTTCATCGAGTCCCAACAAAACAAACTCTTTGAAGGACTGATATTCATGGTGTTCATATTGTAGTAGTGTGCTCAAAGCAGTAGTGGATGTTTGGAGGGATGTCGAAGGGGTAAGTGGGGTAAGAACGATCTTGCGGTTGTTATGAGTGAAAGAATACGTATTGCGATAGCCATCATGAATTGCTCGCCTATCAAACTGCCAGGGACGCCCAAGCAATACGTGACATGCATCCATCGGAATAACATCACACCACAGTTCATCGTTGTATGATTTACCAATACTGAAAGATAATAACACTCGATGGGAGACGCGCATACCTTTGCCTTGATTAAGCCACTGAATTACATAAGGTGAAGGATGTGGTTGAGTGGGGAGGTTTAACTTCATGACCAAAGTCTGTGAAGCGACATTGGTGCAACTACCCCCATCTATTATCACAGAGCACACCTTTTGTGTGATTATACAGCGGGTATGGAAAATTGATTCCTGTTGAAGCTCCGTCTCTGGAACTGGAGTGGTACTACGGGTTTGGCGAACAACCAGACATGGTCCTTCATCAGGGCCGGTCACCTCGACCTCGTCGTCATGCGGTGACTCAGGGCTAGTAACAAGATCAGATTCAAACTCGAAACCTCCTGCTAATTCAAAATCAGCCAGTGAAATCAAGTGCTTATTTGGGCCCTCAGAGGCGATGTGCCCTAAACCTTGACATCAGAAACATCGGCGAGGGGCTTTAGGGGGTTCAGACTTGGGGTTTGATATCATGGATGGCTGTGAATTGGTGGGGGTGGTGGTTTTATGGGTTGAGGTGGGTTTGGAATATGTGGTGGGTCTAAAGGATTGTTGGGTGGGCTCAAACTTTCCGTTGGATCGTTGTTGGGAGTCCACTTTGTGAGATAACAAAGTCAGCTCAGTTAGGGTTTGATAAGAATGCAATTCAACGACATTAGTAACTCGAGGTTCCAGTCCCCCTAGGTAACGAACAAGAGTATGTGGATCATCCTCCGGTACATCACATCTCATCAAGAGATATTCGAATTCACGAGAGTATTCCTCACGTGCGGTTCCTTGCCTTAAAGAGTGCAATTGTGAAAACTATTCTGAACATAATAGGTGGGTAAGAATTTTTGCTTCATCTTTGCCTTCATCTTTAGCCAAGTCCGGATTTTCTCCTTCCTCGCACGTTCTCGCTTCAAACAAGTGTTCGACCACCATGTTGATGCGTATTTTCTGAGTTTGAGGGCAACAATTTTAACTTTGTTATCCTCGTTCGTGCTTGTAATCAAAGACCCGTTCCAATCGTTCGTAACCACTCTACGAATTCATCAGGATCCAACTTTCCATCATACTCCTGGATATCAACTTTGATATCGTTTGGATGCCAACTACCCGCACCCCTTCGTTGATGATCCGCTAGATGCATAATCTTCTCCATGGTTCTGGGAGATAAGCAATTCTTGAATCTGTTCTTGCATAGCCGCGCATCTTCTGTGCCATCTCCTTTTTATCGCCTTCTATCGCTCCAAAATCTTCTACAAATCGGCAGCATGTCGGGTTTCCATAGCTCTGATAACCAAATGATAGCAACGAGCCTCTTGATTGGATCGTGATACTTGAGTCAATAGCCGTTGGGCGAGTCTCTAAGCCAAACTCTCGATACAGGCACACCACGAGAATTTGAGTTAGTCATCCAAGATCACCTTCTAGTTGTCTGCCTGAAGTTAGAATAGCAAGGAACAATAATATCCTCTAAGTACAGAGAATAATTTTTTGGAAAATCAAAAACTGTCTTTTCATTTCCCTTTTTTCAGTACATATCAGTGAAAAGAAAGAAAACTGACAGTAGCACTTCTAACCCACGTTTCCTACACTTGTGGAAACCAAAATAACTACTTTGACAACTTCAAAACAAATAAAACTATACTACAATGAAACAACGAGAACTTGCTGGAAATAAAAGCGTGGGCTCATCCAAACTTCATGCAGTCATCTAGTTGGACCGGCTAATCCATCTTTGAGACGGGTCGTAGATGTGGAATTATGGGCCTGGACTGGTGTCTTCCTATCACGAGCTTCTTTAGGTTCGAAGGAAAACGTCGTTCCGAATAACTTTTGTGCTTTAACTTTTTGATGAAACGGAGCAGAAGGGCTTCGTTCAAAATGGACAACTGCTTAATAGCTTGTTTTGGGCAGTTTCGGTGTTTTGGTTTCGCTAACTTCTTTTGGCCGTATCTTTTGACTCGTGTACTCATTTTAGGTGATTCAAATTGCTATTATTTCCTTTTAAAATCCTTGTTAACAGTATGTAAGTTTCTAATATCATGTTTATACTATTTTGGTCGTATTTCACAATATATGTCACTAGTTTTCTTGTTTACATCCATTTAGCTAACATATGATTTCCTTAACTTGTTTGAGTGGTTTTTGTACATCATGATAACAATATAAAGACCATATATAACCTAAATGAAGTATGAAAAACATGCTAATGATGTTGAGCATGAGAGTGTGTTAGGGTTTCTTACAACTTTTGGCTTTCTAAAGAAAGGAGTAACTAGTAAGGATTAGGACTTTGATTGAATACTTAGGACTTCGATAGAGCAAGACTTCCACACCTTGGCACCCTTGTAATCTTGAAGGATTGGTTATGAAGTTCTAACTGACTTGAGTAGATCAAAACTCAAGAAGATCACTTAAACTTGCTAGAGATTTGATGTAGTAACTTATTACTTGAAAGTTCTTAGCATAAACTTGGAGTTATGAATCAAATTATTAAAAGGGTGTTTGTTTTAAGTGGTGAACGACTAAGGAGGGTGGGGATGAGAGTTCTATGAAGTTTTAACTTGCTATTTTTAGGAGGAAAGGTTTGGTTAACCATATATTGGGTTAAATGTTAACCATGGTTAAGTTAGGACACATGTAAACATCAAAATGAAGCATGGTTAAGATCAAGCCACCAAAATGATGACTCCCCACCCTATAGTTGGTCATATGGAGATAAGATGACTTAGATGGATAGTCTTGGTATTATCTTGGTTATGAGTGAGTTTTGGTTCCGTTAATCGTCAGTATGCCGCTTAAGTCACGAAACGTAAAACCGATTATAAAATATGAAACTTGTAGGAATGATAAAACTCATCATTATACTCCATAATAAAATATAAAATGAGTGGTAAGCTCCATCGGGTTGCTTAAACGCTGTTTAAAGTTTGGAAACACGGGTCAAAAACGCGTATTTTGCGTAAAACGCAGAACTGAAACGTAAAATTCTTAACTTGTGGAATTGTCGTAAAATGGTAGAAATACATATTTCTAATGTTTATGGTGTTTTATGGACATATCGGGATGCCCGAATGACGTTTAAACCCTAAAGTATTCTCGGACACGGTTTTGTGAAATCGGTTCTGAATGGATTCAACGTACGTCGTCAGGACGATTTGTCGAGTATCAACTTTCTTGTCATGATGGTAAAATAAAAAGAAAAATTTTAAGGGATGAATAGTGTTTTGTGAATAGTAAAATTTTGAAATAACCTCTCAAAGTCTCAAACGACTTCAAAAATGATGAATAGTAACCGGTGAATAGTAATTTCTAGAGATGAATAGTAAAAATTTGAGAATGGATAGAAATCCTGAAAATGCGAATTGTTACACTTGATGAATAAGAAGAACACAATGATTAACAACCAAACGCTTAAATATTATTAGAATAATAATACGAATGATCTTAACTATCACTAGGGTTTACAACCTTGAAGCCGCTTAAACTTATATCTCTAAACAATGACCTAGGTCCTCCTTTTATATATTAAGGAGTCCTAGTCGGTTACAATGACTTCCTATACAATTTATATCTCTATAGAATCTTTTCAATGTTCATCTAATACTACCTCCGTCCCAAAATTACTGTCCTTTTTTGACTTTTTCGGTCTTTACTTTTCAACTTTGACCTTAAGTACTTTTGTTTATATTACATAATACTTGATACAAAATATATGAACGGATTAAGTTGTAAATGTTTTTTTCATTTGGTACAATTTTTATCAAAATTTATATAACACAAATAAAAATATTTATAATCAAAGTTGAGAAAGAAAGACCGAAAAAATCAATAGGGGACAATAAATTTGGGACGAAGGGAGTACTATATAATAGGTACACGTCATTCCATAAATACAAACCGACACTAATACTCCAGCAGTAGATACATTTACTCTAGGAGTACTTAGTCTTGGCAACAGAAACTTTATACCGTGATGGTTTCATTGGTCTAGCGAGTTACCACTTAGTGTATTTCTTTGATCATATTTAGCAACACCCAACAATAGGTTGAATACACTACCAGCAGTTCACATCATACCAGCAGCAGTTATGACTTTGAGCATTCTTCAATGAAACCCATGAGCAATTGATTCTTTCTAGAGCAACCGTATCTAAAAAACCCAACAATCTTCCCCTAAACTTGATATTTACACATCAAATCATCAAGTTTCCTTTTTAGCTTTAATCAATCACCAGGAGGATGAGGAAAATCACTACGCATCATTACACACTCGAAGCCAAACTTACCCCTAACGAATTCTCTAGTGAAAAAGGCGACCAACAAACCCTAACCATTCTCAAATCGTTTTTACTAATTTTCTGCCTAATTCTTTATGATTCATGCAATGATTTGTATTAGGTACTAATTAACATTCGTGTTATTTAGTTTTCCTTGTAGATTTGGTGTTGTTTCATACGTTTTTGGTAGATTGCTAGTAATCGGCTTTTTTAGGGTTGTTTGGAACCGACTTGTGTTTCTTGATCGCTACCTATTCTGGATTGTTTTTTAAGTCGGTTTGTGCATTCCCCTATATCTTTATTGGTGTTTGGGACTTGTTTGAATCGATTTAACATATTTATCATACGATCACCATGGTGGGATACGGTTAGTAACTGGACTTTATGGGTTTGAGAGAGATGGAGAAAGGATTCTTTAACAAGGATTCATCGTCGAAAAGTCTGCTATACAGACCACTAACTTGGCCGATCAGGTTGGTGTGAATAAGGAACCTAATCCTTATGCTACGTTGGACATTAACGCGTTGGATGCTTGATTAAAACGTTTAAAAGGTCTTGATGGTGGTACTACTATTCCTGTGGTACGTAAAGCTGCTAGGGTTGTCCGTAACCCTAGCAATAACGATGGTAATGTGTTTGGGGATGTTAGTAATGATTCCGTTTGGAGCACGCCTAATATGGAACAACCTGACCCATGGGAAGACGCTAGGTTGCGGCTTGATAGTGATAAGGCTGGTACTTCTTTGAATGGGGTGGATTTGAGCACTCAAGAGACTCCTTCTAATGCTTCTGGTCAAGATGCTTGTGTGCCTCCGTTGGTACTTCCTTTTGGGTAAAGGGAGTAATCCACGCACCACTGGTAAAGTATATTAACCAAAAAATTAAAGTACAACGGATGAGAGTGAGTCCTCACCGCGATCCCTAAGGACACTTCTGACTTCGAATATAAGAATGACACACCATTCCTATAACTTACAATAAAAAGAACCTACCAATAATGACATAAGTACATAAAAATTAACACAATTACTCAAGAAAAAACACTTGAGCCTTCTATATCACTATGGAGGTACTTCTTCACCATGAAGAATCCACGTAAAGAACCCATGCGATCTTCAACATAAAATCTGTTTGCTACAGAACATCCCGAATGCAAACCATAGCAAACAAAAGCAGCCATAAAACGAACAATAGGGTATAGAACACCCTAACATACCACTCCATGATCATGTAGCCATCCAATAAATATCAGTTCACAAATTTCGCACAACGATTAGTGGAAGACTCTAAAACCACGGATAGAGCAGCAAGCATAAACTCACTCCAAGCGTGTGCGTTGAGATGCTAAACCGAACACCAATAACCAAACAGAAGCAAAATGCATAGGACCATCATTGATCGAACCTTAGATTAAAAATCCAACTTGCGGCCATAATAATCAACTTATGATGATCCATCATGCCTAGGAACATCAAACGTGAACCTTAACATCATGGGACTAACATAGGATCAAAACCCTAACTTCCAGACCATAGTACCATAATCGATCAATACATGGCACGATCATGGACAAATAAATCAACCAGTCTTCAATCAGCATGCACAAAATACAAAGGCGAACCCGGTAGAGAACAAACATAAGGTTTAAACCAACCTTAACCTACCATAAATGACCTCACCAAATCAGATGAAGCAATAATCGCCCAAACAATCAATGTCCGAGGTCACGAAGAGTTTTTGAACAAGAACCCTAACAAAAAACTTGACTTACATCTCTCCCAAAACCCACTTGTACAAACTTACATGAAAGCGAACGAGCATGACATGACCAACCCCAAACAGGTTAACTTGCAGGTTGACAATCACAATAGGTAATAATCGAAACCCTAAATAAATAGGGTTTGATTAAACCAACCTTAACGACTGTACCGTAGTTCGGCACCAAAAACCAAACACAACAAATCGTACCAATAAAGATATGGCATGGACAAGGAATACGATTTGCATAAAGATAAAAGAAAACCCTAATTATAAATCGATTAACCTAAGAAGATGTAACCGATTAAACAATAATGCGTTTAGGGTTTCTTTCCTGACCACCACCCCTAAGAATACACAACCCACAAACCGATTGCATACCAATAACCATAGGCGATTAGAGGTAGAGATACGAGAGATAGGAACGCTTGGTACTTCCTAGTGTTGATTGAATGTGGTTAAGGAGTCTAATCTCGGTCATGAAGTAAATAGTAATGAAAATGTGCCTAAAGAAGTAAGGTCATTTGCTAATGTGTTAAAACCGGAACAAGTCACGAGGAAAGTTAATTTTCGACCATTGGTGAACGAGAATCGTATTGACAACCATGATACGGTTCTTCCTAAGGCTGCTATGGAGGGAGTGTTTAATCGTTATGATAATACTCTTGTTGGCGAATATTGCGTTCCTTTTGGTCCGAAACTACGTCACTAACACGTGGGGTAAGTTTGGGTTAAAGAAACTTTTGAAGAATGACGATGGTGTGTTCCTCTTTAAGTTTGATTCTAAAGAGGTGTTGATCTTTCCTTCGGTCCTTGGATTATTCGCATTCTCCTCTCATCCTCACTAAATGGACTCTGATGTGTTCTTGTCTAAAAGTGAGGTTACCAAAGTTCCCGTATGGATTAAGTTGCATAATGTGCCATTGCTTGCATATTCGGAAGATGGGTTGAGCCTCATTGCTACTCGGTGGGTAGCGGATTATGTTAGATGCATTCACTAGTTCCATGTGCGTTGATTCATGGGGTCATATTAGTTTTGCACATGCTCTTGTTGAATTATCATCGAAAGCTGATCTTAGACATGAGGTGACTATGGCGATCCCTAAAAAGGATGATAGTGGTTTTACTACGGCATGCACCAAGGTTGAATATGAATGAAAACCTCCACGTTGTGCGGAATGTAAAGTGTTTGGCCATGTTAATGCTAGTTGTCCTAAGAGTACTAAGGAGCATCTTGATGTAGCTCCCAAAGATACGAATGTCTAGTGGTAATAATATGGGTAAGGGTCCTAGATTTGCACCCGGGTATATGTTGCAAAGCGAAGACAGGAAGGCTGCTAGTGTTAATGTGAAAAGTACACCTATTACTACGTCTAACTCTTTTGGGACTCTTGAGGTGCAAGATGACATGGGCATCCCATGCGTGTGGTTGATTATACTACTCACGGCGAAGCGAAGATTGTGAATTCGATGCTGGTTTGTACTAAGGAAGCGGTATATGGATGGTTCTGGGGAAGGAATCTCATGTTGATACAAGTGCGACTATCAAGCCTCAGGAGAATATGACTTTTTCGCTACTAAGGTAAGTAATCCGTTTTCTAAAGTTAGGGAATGTAACTTGTTACGATAGTGAAGAGGATGAGGTTTGGGCAGGATAACCCTATGGCATCATTTTTGGCTTATGGGGAGGTGGGGACTAGAGCTTGAAGACTTTGATGATTTTGCTGCTCAAGTCTATGATTTACCGAGACATTAGGAGGATATGTGTGACATGTATGATGTTAGTCTCTTAGGTCGCGATAGGAAGTAATTTTGAATGTTTGGTAGTTCATAATATTGGCATGTCTTTCTTATGTAATATGTTTGGTTAAAATACACTTTTAGTGTGTGTCATTGCCCATGTAATGGGCCGAGTGAAGATTCACTCATCCGTTGTACTTAAATGTTTTGGTTAATATATTTTACGGGGTGCATGATTACTCCTTTACCCAAAAATCACCGGACGATGCTTCCAAACACATCAATTACGCTTCTTAGGATGGAGAAGTTTTTCATACTTCTTCAACAACTTGTATGCTTTTTTGGGTAAAAGGGTTAATTCACCCCGGTAAATGTATTACTCCAAAAAACGTTGAGGTACAAAGGATGAGGTGATTTCCTCATCTCAGTCCCTTAGGACACTTACAGAACTGAATATAAGAATGACACACCATTCTTATAACATACAATAAAATGAACCTACCAATAATGACAACGTACATAAAAATAATACAATACAACTCATTTGTCATTCTTATATAAGTGTCTGTAAGTGTCCTAAGGGGCGACCAGATGAGGATGTCACCTCACCCTCTACGTTTTGGAGTAATAAATTTTACGGGGTGAATTAACTTACCCAAAACAACTTGTATGCTTGATCATTAGATAAGAAATCTCTTTAAACTCTCAGCATCTTTGGTTTCATCATCTGACTTACAATGTCTTTGTTGAAGTTAAGATCAGGATAAAATTTTTCCACAAGCACGTATATCACCAAACCATGAGCAAATAAAACATGAACACCACAACAACGATATAGCCTCCATTGTTGGGTGTGTTGTGTTTCGGTTTTGCCCACTCCACATCTTCATGACTTGGTTCAAACATGACTTTCAAATAGTTCCATATCACCCTGTCATAAATCTTCTCATGATAAGCACCATGCTTTTCCTTAATGAGTCTCTAGAGAGTTTCAAGATCCTCCCTATCAAAATATTGAACCTTTAATACAAATAAGCCGTAAAATGTTTATTTAAATTTTACGATCTTCTAATGTTTTGTCGATAACAAACGTAAAATCATTTTAACGAAACAAATAAAATACGTAAATAGTTTGTGTCAATAGTTTACTAACACACTTACAATTTCATATAAAACACTAAACAAAGTAATAGTGCTTTTATGATTTAGTAATGCATATGTACAACTAGTGTTTACATATCGGGTAGATGTATACATAATTAGTATGTATTGTAATGGATAATACAATGGGTAGAAGGTTAAGTATTTGACCCATTGACTAAATACATTCAATAAAACCCAAAGTCCATGACCCCTACCCATGGAGCAAACCCATAACCCATTGCATGAGATCATGCATAAGTCATAATGGGTATTATCCATGACCCATAGAGCTAACCCATGACCCATGAACTTGATGCATTGCATCTAGTAGATACATTGTATCTACCTAGGTACCCATGGTCCAAAGTCTAGGACCCATGACCCAACCCATGACCTGACCCATGACCCAAAACCCATGGGCAAGAGGAGCGTCCACGGTTCCCCAGGTTACCGGACGGATCCCACAAGTAAGGGATCCGTGGAGCGATAACACATTTGCCTCTATAAATAGTGAGCCATTTCTTCATTGTAACTAACCCCTCTTACATATATTTTCTCTTTGACTTGTAAACTCTTTAACCACAGATCCAAGTGATCTTTGTATGTAGTTTTGTGTTTGTGTGATTCTCTAGGTTCCTCTTAAGGCGAGATCACCACCTCTTGAAGTCAAGCAAGCTCAAGTCCGGTTACCTAGCTTCGTCATCATCAAGACTACAAATAATATCTTGTTGATAGTTCTCTTCTTTCTCATTAGAAGTGTAGTGTCGAAGACATTAGTGAAAGATGTCTGAAGGGTCAAGACGAAGACAATGGTGAAAAGTGTCGAAGAGTCAAAGTAAAGGCATTAGTGAAAGGTGTCGGACGTCTGTGTTGAAAGCATTAGTGAAGGGTGCTTAGAAGTCAAGTCAAAAGGCATTAGTGAAGGGTTCCTAGAAGTCGAGTCAAAAGGCATTAGTGAAGGGTGCCTAGAAGTCGAGTCAAAGGCATTAGTGAAAGGTGCCTAAGGTGTACATTCGATATTGTGTGTCGATGTACAAGATAGAGTTGTATTGGGTCAAGGGATATTGATATCCTTGTTGATGTTCTCATAAGGAGTGGATCTCCTTAGGGATAGGATTTGAGTAGTGTTGGGTAGCAGTTCCTCCTTTGTAATGGAACTCGGTATCTAGCCTTGTACCGGATAAAGGGTAGGCTACGTTGTGATAGGTTTGGTTCTACCTCGTGGAAGAACCTAGTATCTATCCTTACGGATAAAGAGTAGGCGACGTTGTGAAGGCTTCACCGCCACAAGGAGTTTGTGTTGTGTAGTGATTACGAACTCTCGAGTAGGTGACTCGGGGGAGTGGAGTAGGGCAATAAAGGTGTCCTTGTAGCCGAACCACTATAAATACTCGCGTTGTGGTTTTTTGCTTCTTACTCTTTATCTTAGCTTTTATTTTTCTATATGCTTGTCTATCAACATCCAACACACACGTTCAAATAGATTGACACAAGTCGATCTAAATAGTTTAAAACCAAGTTTTAATCGGTAAAATTATTCAACCCCTTTCTAGTTTTCCACAATTGGCATCGAGCTTGTTACCAAGTTTCTTAAAGTCTGTGGCACTTTAAGAACTTGATACGATCCGTGTTTAATTAAAAACCAAAAAGAAGGTGACGCCTAACAGTGATTTCTACTAAACTTCTCTCTCACTTGTGTGGGCGATTTTTCGCCTCCCTCCCTCACAAATTCTGGCCATAATTCTGTCCATCTCATTACGTCTTTTCTTTAATCCTTCACTAGGATTAACTGAATTTATGTGTAGATCGGATTTTTGTGGGTTGGGGAGTCGAGTTTTCTTTAGATCTATCCTTTAATCGCCCATATATTAACAAACCCTAAATCCCTAAATCGTTTTTCTATGTTAACTCTTGCAAATCGTTCTTGTTTTGTTTGTTGTTATTGGAAAATCGTTTAGGGTTATGCTTTTTAATCCTAAACCAACTTCTCTATTATTCTATACATATTTAGGGTTTCGATTTATTTATGGGTTATTGGCCGAGCTTCATTGATATATCTGTTGATCATTTTTGGGGTTTTTGAAGCTTCAACAATTATAATTAACCCTTTTTAGGGTTCGGTTTTAATCTGTTTGGAAGTGTTTGGGGACCCGAAACCCTTATTGTTAAGGGATTGTTTGTGTCGTGGATCTAACCTGGTACTTGTTTGGTTGTGGGTTTAAGAGAGAGATGATGCCATGTTCAAAACCCTTGGTTCCAATCCAAGACGTCTTTGCTCATTCAAATTACATTAGTGGGTCTTGGTATGGGTGCTGCTTTAGGTTGTCATGCTTAGGGATCTTTGCTATGGTTTGATGGAAGTTAGGGTTTCGACCCTATGTTCGTCCCATGATGGGCTCTTGCATGTTCTTTGAATAGTGATTTGTTCTTTGCATATCATCGATATAGTTAAGAAAATCGACTTTAATATTAACAAAATTATATAAACGTTTAAGGGATATTAAGTCGGTTTGAAAACTTAATCGTTTCTTTGGGAAGTGTTGCTACTCTTGCGGATCATATGGTGGTTGTTAATTAGGTTTGTAAACCCCTTGTTTGTCTATATGGCAGATTTTTTCACATTGGTATCATTCTTCTTCGATTCATGTCATAGTGGTTGTATTGGTAATTTGGGTGATTGCATACTATTAGGATTTGGTGGTTCGATTTTATTGTTCATATGATAAGAAGTCTTTGCGGATTTCTACGTGGTTATGGAGTATGTTGTTGTTCACTATTGGAGTTCAAGCTTTATGCGTTTTTGTCAATACCTCTAGTGAATGTTATCACCCTTTTTCATTGTCCTTAATTCGTATTACATGAAGACCTAACTATTGTTATGCATGCGTATTTGCTGGTGCGGTGTACAAAGGATTGGATGTTAGGGTTCTTGCACCCTTTGATCGTTATACACATAATGCTAGGGTTAGCAAATGCTATGTGTATCCTCTAATGATCACTAGCATGTATGAAGGGGTGGTGTGTAGTGAAGTTATTTTATTTCAGTCTTGGTGTGATCATGTGAGATGTGGTGATATTGTGGCTTGATTCTTGGTTGTCTTCATGAGATTCATTCGGATTCAAGTTACTTATATGATGGAAGTTAGGGTAAACGCTTATACCTGTTTATGTCTTAAATTCGTTTTGTTAATTGCACTCTTATTAGGTTATTAGATTATGATTCTTGCATAATACTAATAGAAGCACAAAGCAGATTTGTTTTGGAATTAGCACTTGGAAGGCTGGGAAACTTGGTTATGGGTTTCTTCATGTTTATGATCTGGATCGCTATGATGACTAAGAAGAATTAAGTTTTTATTTAAGTTATGATGTATTGTATTTTTCTATTTAGTCATTGTTAGTTATATTTGGATTTGTAATTTATAAGAATGGCCTGTCATTCTTATATAGTGGTTAGGTTTGTGTCCTAAGGGTGAGATGAGGACTCACTTTCATCCGTTGTACTTTAATGATTTTTGGTTAATATACTTTACCAGGGTGCATGATTACTCCCCTTTACCCAAAACTACAAAGAAGGTCTTTTACAAAAATAAACACCTTATCTTAAAAATACTTTTGTAGGATGTTGCTCTTTTTATTAAAAAACCCTTTTTTTTCTCTCCCATATGGAGATTTCCGGCCGCCACTATCTTTTCAATTTCCAGCCATAAAACCTCCTCTACACGTCTTCTCTGAGTAATGGGTTTTACCCCGGTAAATATATAACCAAAAAATAATGTTAAGTACAAATGGAATGTGGCTGAAGTACCACATTAACCTCAAGCAAAAGCTTGATAAAACTAGTGTTTATGACATGCCATAAACACAAAGGACCAAGCTATAGTACATCACCTAACTAGTCATAAACAAGTAAAAAAACTTGTAACAAGCGAGCATCCCGCATCCAGCCAATCCACAAAGGGAGCAAGTTAACCCGGAAGTCTCTCCTTAAAAACCCTTTCCAAGAAAAACCCAAAGGGAAAAACCTTGGAGTAGGGAAAAGAGTACAACCTTACACTCCGCACCTCCCTTGGTGAGAAATACAAATACTTGGAATCTTCCATTTATCAAGGATCAAATGAGACCGCAGGTTAGCTTGAACTTGAAGGTAACCAACTAACCAAATAGTAGAGACAATGATGCTAACCACTTTAGCAACGATAGACTTCTTACACTTGAAAATCCTAGCATTGCGTTCCATCCAGTATAAAGTATGTAGTTAGTACTTGACGTGTAGAAATGATGCTACCAACCGAGCCTGCGAGATATAGGAATAAGAACGAACAATACTCTCCAAAGAAGCGGGACCGCATCCATGCCAGATAAAACCCGGACCTTAAGCCAAACGCATAGAAAAGGCGCACTCAAAAATAAATGAGAATGAGAATCTGGAACCAATTCACAAAGTGGGCATCTAAGCGAGTCCAAGTCAACATTAGGACCAACGGATTATTGTCGCATCCTATCTTGAGTCTTGACCGCAATAGCAAGCCACAAGTGTATTGCATGCCTCGGGATACAATGAGAGAACCAAGGAACATTACACAGTCAACCACATCACCCTAAGATGCACGAGAATCCCATGCACCCGAAAAAATCACTAAAATTACCATCCAATTTCGCCATAATAAGCCATCGGCAGGTATCATTAAGAGTAAGGCTGGTATTGCGACTAACAATGGAAAGCGAGATAACCAGTCCACCGCCATCGCCAAACACCATTAGCAATTAGATCACAAAAGTCAAATAAATTAAAACACACTTTGGCAATATCTCGATTAGTAAGCAAATCACGAATTGGGCTTACCGCACACCACCTATCAAACCAAACCGATGTGTCCTTTCCATTATTAATCTTATGCGGATAAAGAAACGAATCTTAGGTCGAATCATAAGAAGCTTGCGCCATCCCGGCTAACATCCCCAAACATGGGACATCTCAAAAGCTTCTCCCACGAAGTTTATAAGAATGAATCCATTGAACCCATAACGACTCTTTATGTGTCAAAATACTCCAAATATGCGTAGTCAAGAGGGCAATGTTAAAATTCTCCAGCGTCGAATACCAAGACCACCTTCCTTCTTGGCTTACAAACGATTCCCAAGCAATCTTAGCCTTTCCCTTTTTCATTTCTCCTTGAGACCAAAGGAAGCCCCTCATAAACTCATGTATATCGTAGGAAGAATAAAGACCAAGCCCAATACAAATGCATAGATGATAAAATGCAGACCTCACAATGAAGCCTACCATGAGATAGAAACTTATTACGCCAATCATTTACACGACCCTCCAACTTTTCAACCCGGCCTTCGGTCCCTATAAAGAAGTCTCAAGATATAAGGGAACCCCAAGATACAGCGAGGAGAGAGCCTTCGCAAATGGCATAGACTGGAGAATAGCATTTAATAGCATTAGGCACATTACAAAAGAAATCAGTACTTTTAGGGATACTTGGAACAAGACCGAAAAGTTCTTGAAATCCTCAAAGCCCGGATAATGACATTAAGTAATCGATGGCCTCTAGCGAACAACTCTACACGTCTTCTCTATCCTCTAATGATCCTTGTTCGTCATAGGGTATGCAATACGTTGTATTGGTTGCTTTTATTATATAAAGAAGTGGCGGCTGAGATTCTTTCTTATAAATACCTTACGAAATCTCCATGTTCTTGGTGGCGGCCGGTTGAATCACGGTCCTATTTTTTTACAATCACTATGCTCTTGGTAGATTCTGATCAAGGTATACCCTAATCATCTAGGGTTGTTTATCATTTCTATATCAAGTCTCCTTGATCATGGTTTTATCTAATAATGTGCTCTATTGATGAAACCTTAGTTTTTTAGGGTTTCTTATCTTTTATTGCTTCACGGCTTTGACCTTTGATCGTTATACATTACTTGCTTGGCCCGTGGTTATTGTGGTTTGATCGTCCAGCGTTATAATGGATCCCTATGTATTAGGGTTTAGTTTTACTTTTTCTTCTTTGGTGGGTGATCACGATATCTTCTCATTGGAAGTGCTTGATTTATTACGAGTTCTTCTTGATTGAAGTGTTATGTTAAGTGGGTTTTAGGGAGATGGAAGTCACATTTTAAGGTACTCTTGTTCAAAAACCTTCGTCGCGATCTCATAGACATGTGCGAATAGTTACATTATTTGGTCATATGATCGTTCTTCTTTGGAAGTTAGTGTCTGCAAACCCTATTAGACTCATTGATTCATTGATTTGTATTAGTTCTGACCTAGTGGTTTTGGGCTATGACCGAGTTTTGTGATTTTTGGTTGGCTAATAGTATTAGTCTGGAAGTTTGGTACGCGTTGTAATGTGGTTTTGTGCATATAAGGTTTGTTTTAAAGTGATCGATTGTTGCGATGTACTGATGTTTATGGGTGATAGCACATGTTTGTTATCTTGGCTGGTTGTCTAATGGGGTGGCATGTAGACGATGAGAAGTACTATACTAGATAAGCGATGTATGTGTTGTGTATATATGTTGTCCTTGGATCAAGTTTTTATCCGTACATAGTTATTTTGGCTATTAAGATTAGACTCATTGGGAGTTTATTCTTTCTTGGTATTTACGTTCTATTTCTTGACCTATTTATTGGTTGTCATATTTCTCATCACGTGGTCAAGGGATATGTACTTTTAGTTGTATGGTATGGCATAGACGCTATATCAGTTGTGTTTGGACATTACAACTGATTCGTATGATTATGGTTCTATGATGCTTATCCCTTTCATACACGTGGTTGGATTTTTCGGTTTGGAAGCGGTTTATACATAACATTGGTCTTTGGTTTGAAAACTGAGACCCTTTAGGAATTATTACCACCTCTTTACCGACCTTATGAAATGAACATGACGATCAACACCAACACCTTTATTATTCGAAGTACTAGTAACCCGTCTTTGTCTACGGGGACAAAATTCATCATCATGATTAAAAATAACACACTTAGAGCACCAAGACGGCCACTACTCATACTCGACTTCAAGAACTTCCATGTAATGACCCTACCCAGGTAAAGGTATAAAACATCAATTGATTCCAAAATCTCTCTCAGATAATTCAATAAGAACGTGCATATGAATATGACCCCAAGGATTGCTACACATAGCATTGTACCCTCATCAAAACGAATAATCCGCCCTAAGCTTTTGCAATCAAACTTATACCCAGTTTTGGAATACACAACGGAAGGTACATTATGGATCTGAACAAACAGGTACCTTAGTCATTTATCCATTTCCAACCTAGTGTTGAAGCACCACTCATGCAAAAATATAGGTACCGATTTAATAAACCAAGGAACCCCATTAAGAACCTTAGTCATACCATCCAATGAGGAAAATTTGAAAATGAAGAAATTATTCCGTAGAATAGCGTGTTCAACCGAACTTAGCCCATGTATGTCTTGGAATTCAGGTTCTTATATTTTGGTTAGTAATGGAAATTATGGTTTTTACCATATGATTGTCCATCTGAGGTTCTTGGAAATCATTATTAACTACTTTCATGAGTGGTAGCCGATGATGTTTGAACCACTTTCGAGAGAATGTAAGTCAAGTTTGAGGGCATACTTGTTCCGAAACCCTACATGGTATGTTTCTGGTTTGGTTTGGGATATCTATGTTATAATCATTTAAGGAAGCGTTTGATTATGGAAGTTAGGGTTTGATAACCCTATAATGCATTGCTATCAATGGTTCATGTTCTAATCGTTGAATGCTGCAATGATGTTGGAACCTTAATAGCGATCGATTTTGGATATTGGGTTATACTTGATGTGGTTACCTTAGTACATTGATCTTTGGATGTGTTAGGTGGTTTGTGTGTAGTCAGCTATTGATCAGTGTGTACAAGGTGCCGATCTTTGGGTCTGGCGCAGCATTTCTATTCCTGACATTCTTGATGCGGTTAGTGACTTGGGTGGTATGTTGGACGTGAGGGTTTTGATAACCTTAGTATGCGTCATGGCGATTTCTATTTAATTTGGATTTAGTATAGTTTGTTATGTGGTAAAGCCGTATGGCATTTGATTTCAGTCTATATGGTCTTTATTTTGGGCGATTTTCGGGTTAAATCTGTTGGTTGCTCATTTTATGTCATGGCTTGTAATGGTTTCTCCCATATGGATTCGGATGTTTGGTCTTTACCCTTGTTTCATGTGTGCTTTAACCATGGTATTGTTATTTGGCTCTGATTGTCCATTATATTCATCTGCGATTATCCTCATGGGGTTCGGTTAGATTAGTTGAGCTTTTATTCATGCCTTAGCCTTGTCTAAGGCTCTCGTTTTGAAGATTGACGGTGCCCTTCTGGTTTCTTTGTATAGTCGGTTTGCTTAGGGTTTTTTATTTGGTCGCTTGGTTTTTCGTTTTTTAGGTTTTCAATTCTGTTTCTTTGCTTACTATGGAGAACAAAGGTGATAGGAATGTGGATGTGGAGGCATTAAAGGCTAGAATGCAACGGTTTAAAGATTTAGAAGCTGCGAAGATGGGTGAAATGATTCAGCCTAGGAGGCCAGTTAGGGTTCTACAAAACCCTAATCTTAAGAACACTAGCGATTCAAGTCTTAATGATGTTTCTAGGTCTGTTTTGGGTGATGTTAACGACATGATTAATGATTCTATCATATCCACGCCGGTGGAAGCTGGTACTCGTGAGTGGAATGGGCATAAATCTTGATGGTACTTCATTTTGGGACATGGGTACTGTTGGTGGCAAGTCGACGTTAAGCTCACAAGAATATCCATGCGCGAGGTTCATCTTGCATCTACACATGCGAATCTTCCTGTTTCGGGATTATCTAGCGAGCATGGTGGTATGGATATGGACAACAATGCAAGTTTACCTTCTGGTGATAACGTGGGTGTTGGTAGTCAAGGTGGACGTATGCATGGGTACAAACAAGTGGTCCATCGCCAAGCGTGGATGAATCTACGCCGCGCTAGGCAGCTGTCCAAAGTGTGGAGTTAATGTACCAACTAAGTCTTATGTTGGTGCTACTAATAGTCGAAGTCGACAAATATTAAAGGTAAATCTAATTTTTGTCCATTACAAGTTGATAATCTGTTTAATGGTGTTGATGTGTCCATTCCCCTTAAGGTAGTACAAAATATTAGTTCTAAATTTGATAATACCTTGTATGGATACTTCATTGGTAAGCGTATTGCATTTCCTGTGGTTGAATATTTTGCGTAACAATGGGCTAAGTATGGTTTAAAATGGATCATGATGAATGCAAAAGGCTTATTTTTCTTTAAGTTTGACTCTCGGGGTTGGTTTGAGGCATTCTTGAAGGAGGTCCGTGGATGATTAAGAATAGTCCTATTATTATTAAGAAGTGGACCATGAGTACTAGTTTGTGAAAGAGGAGTTAACTTCGCATTCGGTATGGGTTAAACTTCATGATGTTCCTACGGTATTTTCAGAAGATGGTATTAGTATTATTGCTACACACATTGGTACGCCTATCATGCTTGATTCTTATACTAGTTCTATGTGTGTTGAATCTTGGGGTAGGAGTAGTTTTGCCCGTTGCTTAATTGAAATTGACTCTCATGCCCCACTTAAGGAATCTATTACTATTGGTGTACCATATTTGGATCGACCTGGGTTTTCTACTGAAACTATTAGGGTAGAATATGAGTGGAAACCTCCTAGGTGCGATGTTTGTTTGATTTTTGGCCACGCTGTTGATTCTTGTCCTAAGACAATTGTGGTGACGGTTGTGGAGGATAGGAATGATGGGTTTCAACTAGTTGGGAAAAGGGTAAAGCTGAAGAATGCTAAGGATAATAAAGTGGTTCAGTTTTTAAGGTTCGGTGGGTAAAACATGCAGTATAGACCCAAAGTATTAATACTCCTTCCACTAGCAAACCACCTCAAGGAGTTGCTAGTACTAGAATGCAGTCCTATACTTGTCGGTGGTAATATTGTTTCACCTAATAACTCTACATCAAATGACCCTCTGATGTGGCTACAAGGATAGGCAACTTGCTCATGCTTCACAAGCGGTAAGTAATCCATTTCGGCTCCTAATATATCTACATCTAACCCGTTTGGTTCTTTGGCTACTTATGATGATGGTGATGAGACTAACGATCTGGAGGATAATGATGAGGTTGAAAATGTTTATGATGAAACTGGTAATTTGTTTGACAAATCGAGGGCAAGCACTCCTGTGCAGATGTCACGATGTTTTAATATCGCCTCCTGGAATATAAGGGGTTTAAACCATTCCCCTAAACAAAAAGAGGTTAAACGGGTGGTAAATGATAATAATAATCTTAGTATATGTGCTATCTTGGAGTCTCATGTTGATGCATCGGTGGTGTATGATACATGTCGAAATGTTTGTCGTAGGTGGAAGTGGACATCAAATGGTAGTCTATGTGATAAGGGGTCCCAAATTATTCTTGGTTGGGATGATGATATTGTTGATGTTATGATTATGTCTCAAACTAACCAGGTTATGCATGTTCAGGATAATACTGGTGGACAACAAAACTTTTTGTTCTTTTGTATATGGAATAATTATTATGTTCATGGCGTGCCTTTGGTCCAATCTTGTTTGCCATGCTAGATTTATCATTACTAGGCCTTGGGTTTTGTTAGGAGATTTTAATCGGCTCTCAATTGGAGGATCATTCATGTGGTAGTTATGCTCCTTACATTGCTATGCGTGAATTTAAAGATTGTGTTTTGAAAATGGAGGTTGAGGATATTAATAGTACTGGTCTCCACTTTACTTGGAATCAGAAACCAAGAGGCTCATTGGGTACTTTGAAGAAAATTGATAGGGTGATGGGCAATCGAATTTCTTGACTTGTTTCGAGGTTTGTTTGCTATATTCCAACCTTATCGTATCTCCAGATCATTCTCCAGGTGTGTTCTGCGTATTCCCAGTTACTAAGCCTAAGCCTAAGCCGTTCAAATTTTCTAACTTCTTGGTTCATAAAGATGGGTTTAGCGATACGGTTCTTGGGATGGAATATTAATGTTCATGGTTGTGCTATGTATGCGTGTGGTTCAACGTTTAAAGGGTTGAAATCTCCTGAAAGCTTTTACAGCCAAGGTAATCTTCATGGCGGGTGGTTAGGATTAGGAAGGAGTTGGATGAGGTCCAAAAGGCTATTGATCTGAGATCCATCTAATTGATTCTGGGGATGAACATGCTCATTATCTTCTTGCTTACAAGGAGGCTACGTAAGATGAAGAACGGTTTTTAAAGCAGAAATCTAAAGTTCAATGGCTCATGGGTGATTCTATACGACCTATTTTCACAATATTGTTAAAAGCAAATGTGCCCGTAATAGAATTGAATTGGTTAGAGATGCAAACAATGTCTTGTACGAGGTTAATCGGGTTGAGTGCTTTTGTTGCTCATTATGAGCAGTTTCTTGGTATGGAAGGAATTGTATTCTTTTGATGATTATGGTATATTCTCTAATGTTCTTCCTCATCAATTGGTACGGTTCGATGGTTCATCATGTTACGGATCGCGATTAAAGATGCTCTATTTTCTATGGGGATGATAAAGCTCACGGTCAGATGGTTACAGTACACTTTCTTTAAGAAAGCATGGGATATTGTTGGTTACGAGGTAAGGATTGCGTTGGTGAAGTTTTTAGTTAATGGTAAGCTTCTCAAGGAGATTAATCATACCATTATATCTTTGATTCCTAAAGTGTCTACCCCGTCTAAGATTAATGATTATAGGCCTATTTCTTGCTGTAATGTCATGTATAAATGCATTAGCAAAATTCTTGCTAATCGTATTAAAGAAGGCCTTGGTCAGTTGGTTAGTATTAATCAATCGCATTTGTTCACAGTGCGTCGTATTCGATAATATTTTACTTACCCAGAGCTTGTGCGGTATCATAGAGGAGAGGCCCTCCTAGGTGTCGTTTAAGGTTGATATTGAGAAAGGCATATGTAGTGCGGTTGATTGGACTTTTCTTAGGGCTATTACGATTGGTTTTGGTTTTCACTCCAAAATGGTTGATTGGATCATGGTATGTATCTCATCTACGTCTTATTCCATTTGTGTTAATGGTGATCTTCATGGCTGGTTTAAAGGTAAGCGGGGCCTTAGACAAGGTGACCCGTTATCTCCATACTTGTTTACGTTGGTTATGGAAGTGCTAACTCTTATATTCTTTGAAAAGGTTTGAATCTTTGTAGATTTTCGGTTTCATCATTTGTGTGAGCAGGAGAATTATTAACCTTTGTTTTGCGAGATGACCTCTTCTTGTTTGCTAGAGGCCATCAAAGTCATTAAAATGTCATTATGCGGGCTTTGGAGGATTTCAAGAACTTTTGGGTCTTGTCCCAGTATCCCTAAAAGTCTGACTTTCTTTGTAATGTTCCTAATGCTATTAAAGGCTGCTATTCTCTAGTCTATGCCATTTGAGAGGGTTCTCTCCACGTGTACCTTGGGGTCCCCCTTATATCATCAAGACTTCTTTATAGGGACTGCAAGGTGCTTGTAGAAAAATTGGAAGGTCGTGTGAATGATTGGCGTAATAAGTTTTTATCTCTTGCGGGTAGGCTTAGGTTGGTGAGGTCACATTTTATCTTGATGCATTTATATTGGGCTTCATTTTTTATCCTTCCTACTCGTATTATACATGAGTTAGAGCAGCTTATGAGGGGTTTCCTTTGGTGTCAAGGAGAAATGAAAAGGGGAAAGGCTAAGGTTGCTTGGGAATCTGTTTGTAAGCCTAAGAAGGAAGGGCCTTGGTATTGACGTTTGGAGGATTTTAACATTGCTCTCATGACTACTCACATTTGGAGTATTTTGACACATAAAGAGTCGCTTTGGGTGCAATGGATCCATTCATATAAACTTCGTGGGAGAAGTTTTTGGGATGTCCCTTGTTTGGGGGATGTTAGTTGGGGTTGGCGCAAGCTTCTTGCCATTAGACCCAAGGTTAGATCCTTTTATCGGCATAAGATTAATAATGGGAAGGACACGGTTTGGTTTGATATGTGGTGTCGTTAAGTCAGATTAGTAATTTACTTACTGGCAGAGATATTGCCAGCGGGGTTTAATTTATCACTTCGGTTTATGATTTGATTATCTTGATGTTTGGCGATGGCCCTTGGTAGCTATCTCGATTTCCATTGTTAGGCTGCTTTCTCGGTTCCTACTCTAAATAATCTTGGCGATGGATTATTATGGCGTAACTTGGATGGCAATTTTAGTTGTTTTTAGGTCTGGGGTGCATGGGAATCTTTGCGGCTTAGGGCTGATTTGGTTGAATGGTGTAATGTTCCTTGGTTCTCTCATTGTATTCCAAGGCATGCTATACATTTGTGGCTCGCTATTAGCGAAGCTAAAGACTCGGGATCGGATGCGACAATGGGATGATGGCCCTGACGTTGATTTGGCTTTGCTTAGATGCCCGCTTTGTGAATTGGTTCCGGATTCTCATTCTCATTTATTTTTTGAGTGCCAATTTTCTATGCGAGGTTGGTGTCAGTTGAAGTTTATCTGGTATGGACGGTCCCACCGTTGGAGAGTCTTTATTCTGATTCTTATTCCTTTATCTAAGAAGCGGTCGGTTAGTAGTATCATTTCTCGATTATTACTTGCAGCTACTTTTGCCGTTTGGATGGACGATTCTAGAACATTCGCGTAAGAAGTCTTCTGTTGATGAAGTGGTTAGCACTATTGTCTCTACTATTCGGTTGAAGGCGGTTACTTTCAAGTTTAAGAAGCTAACCTCGAGGTCTCGATTGATTACGGATAAATGGAAGATTCCAAGTATATGTATTTCTACGAAGGGAGTCGGGTAAGGGTTGTACTTTTCCCTACTCCAAGGTTTTCCGTTGAGTTTTTCTTGGAAAGGGTTTTAAGGAGCAAACTTCACGGGTTAACTTGCTCCCTTCGTGGAGTGGTGGATCTTGGGATGCTCGCTTGTTACAAGTCTTTTTACTTGTGTATGCCTAGTTTGTTGATGTAATATAGCTAGGTTATGTGTGTTTATGTGTCATATTTTATCAAGCTCTTAAGCAGGTTAATGTGGTACTTCAGCCACATTCCATTTGTACTTAACATTATTTGTTGGTTATATATTTACCGGGGTAAACCCCTTTACCCAAAAAAGATGATTTGATGTGTAAATATTAAGTTTAGGGGAAGATTGTTGGGTTTTTTAGATACGGTTGCTCTTGAAAGAATCAATTGCTCATGGGTTTCATTGAAGAATGCTCAAAGTCATAGCTTGCTGGTATGATGTGAGCTAGCGGTAGTGTATTCAACCTATTGTTGGGTGTTGCTAAATATGATCAAAGAAATACACTAAGTGGTAACTCTTGCTAGACGAATGAAACTACTGGCGGTATAAAGTTTACTGTGCTCAAGACTAAGTACTCCTAGAGTAAATGTATCTACTAGTTGGAGTATTAGTGTCGGTTTGTATTTATGGAATGACGTGTACCTATTATATTGTATTAGATGAACATTGAAAAGATTCTATAGAGATATAAATTGTATAGGAAGTCATTGTAACCGACTAGGACTCCTTAATATGTAAAAGGAGGACCTAGGTCATTGTTTAGAGATATAAGTTTAAGCGGCTTCAAGGTTGTAAACCCTAGTGATAGTTAAGATCATTCGTATTATTATTCTAATAATATTGAAGCGTTTGGTTGTTAATCATTGTGTTCTTCTTATTCATCAAGTGTAACAATTCGCATTTTCAGGATTTCTATCCATTCTCAAATTTTTACTATTCATCTCGAGAAATTACTATTTGCCGGTTACTATTCATCATTTTTGAAGTCTGTTGAGACTTTGAGAGGTTATTTCAAAATTTTACTATTCACAAAACACTATTCATCCCGTAAAATTTTTATTTTTATTTTACCATCATGACAAGAAAGTTGATACTTCGACAAATCGTCGACAAATGCGTCACGGCGTTGAATCCATTGAACCGATTTCACAAAGGTGTCAGAATACTTTAGGGTTTAAACGTCATTCGGGCATCCCGATATGTCCATAAAACACCATAAACATTAGAAATATGTATTTCTACCATTTTACGACAATTCCACAAGTTACGGAATTTTCGTTTTTCAGTTTCGTTTTCACATAAAATACGCGTTTTTGACCCTTGTTTCCAGCTTTAAACAGCGTTTTGGGTAAAGGGGAGTAATAGCTTTAAACAGCGTTTAAGCAACCCGATGTAGCTTACCACTCATTTTATATTTTATTATGGAGTATAATGATGAGTTTTATCATTCCTACAAGTTTCATATTTTTATAATACCGGTTTTCACGTTTAGTGACTTAGCGGCTACGGTTGACGATTAACGGAACCAAAACTCACTCCGTAACCA
The DNA here is from genome assembly GCA_910596185.1 of Chrysanthemum makinoi. NCBI lineage: Eukaryota > Viridiplantae > Streptophyta > Magnoliopsida > Asterales > Asteraceae > Chrysanthemum > Chrysanthemum makinoi. The sequence continues at coordinate 168,973,682 of OU343217.1, read as the reverse complement.
AGATAATACCAAGACTATCCATCTAAGTCATCTTATCTCCATATGACCAACTATAGGGTGGGGAGTCATCATTTTGGTGGCTTGATCTTAACCATGCTTCATTTTGATGCTTACATGTGTCCTAACTTAACCATGGTTAACATTTAACCCAATATATGGTTAACCAAACCTTTCCTCCTAAAAATAGCAAGTTAAAACTTCATAGAACTCTCATCCCCACCCTCCTTAGTCGTCCACCACTTAAAACAAACACCCTTTTAATAATTTGATTCATAACTCCAAGTTTATGCTAAGAACTTTCAAGTAACAAGTTACTACATCAAATCTCTAGCAAGTTTAAGTGATCTTCTTGAGTTTTGATCTACTCAAGTCAGTTAGAACTTCATCACCAATCCTTCAAGATTACAAGGGTGCCAAGGTGTGGAAGTCTTGCTCTATCGAAGTCCTAAGTATTCAATCAAAGTCCTAATCCTTACTAGTTACTCCTTTCTTTAGAAAGCCAAAAGTTGTAAGAAACCCTAACACACTCTCTTGCTCAACATCATTAGCATGTTTTTCATACTTCATTTAGGTTATATATGGTCTTTATATTGTTATCATGATGTACAAAAACCACTCAAACAAGTTAAGGGAATCATATGTTAGCTAAATGGATGTAAACAAGAAAACTAGTGACATATATTGTGAAATACGACCAAAATAGTATAAACATGATATTAGAAACTTACATACTGTTAAAAAGGATTTTAAAAGGAAATAATAGCAATTTGAATCACCTAAAACGAGTACGAGTCAAAGATCGACCAAAAGTTAAGCGAAACCAAAACACAGCTGCCCAAAACAAGCATTAGCGGTTGTCCGTTTTGAGCGAGGCCATACGGTCCGTTTCATCAAAAGTTAAAGCACAAAAGTTATTGAACGGCGTTTTCCTTCGAACCTAAAGAAGCTCGTGATAGGAAGACACCAGTCTAGGCCCATAATTCCACATCTGACCGTCTCAAATATGGATTAGCACGTCCAACTAATGAGCGCATGAAGTTTGGTGAGCCACGTTTTTATTTCCACAAGTTACATTTGTTTCATTGTAGTATAGTTTTATTTGTTTTGAAGTTGTCAAAGTAGTTATTTTGGTTTCCACAAGTGTAGGAAACGTGGGTTAGAAGTGCTACTCGGTTTTCTTTCTTTTCAGATATGTCTTGAAAAAGGAAATGAAGGCAGTTTTTGATTTTCCAAAAAATTATTCTCTGTACTTAGAGGATATTATTGTTCCTTGCTATTCTAACTTGAGGAGACAATTAGAAGGTGATCTTGGATGACTAACTCAAATTCTCGTGGTGTGCTGTATCGAGCTTAGCTTAGAGACTACTTATGAAGCTATTGACTCAAGTATCACGATCCAATCAAGAGACTTCGTTGCTATCATTTGGTTATCGAGCTATGGAAACCCGACATCTTTGCCGATTTGAAGAAGATTTTGGAGATGATAAGGCGATAAAAAGGAGATGGCACGAAGATCACGAGCTATGCAAGAACATATTCAAAATTGCTTATCTCCTAGAACTATGGAGAAGATTCGCATCTAGCGGATCGGTCAACGAAGGGTGCGGGTAGTTGGCATCCAAGCGATATCAAAGTTGATATCGGGGTATGATGGAAAGTTGGATCGGATGAATTAGGTAGAGTGGTTCTGAGCGATTGGGCGGTTCTTTGATTACAATGACGGCGAGGATAACAAAGTTAAAATTGTTGCCCTCAAACTTCGGAAAATACATCAACATGGTGGTGAACACTTGTTTGAAGCGAGAGCGATGCGAGAAGGAGAAAATCCGGACTTGGCCAAAGATGAAGGCAAAGATGAAGCAAAAATTCTTACCCACCTATTATGTTCAGAATAGTTTTCACAATTGCACTCTTTAAGGCAAGGCAGAGCACGTGAGGAATACTCGTGAATTTGAATATCTCTTGATGAGATGTGATGTCTGGGAGGATGATCCACAGAGACTCTTGTTAGTTACCTAGGGGAATGGAACCTCGAGTTACTAATGTCGTTGAATTGCATTCTTATCAAACCCTATGACTTTGTTATCTCACAAAGTGGACTCTCAACAACGATCCAACGGAAAGTTTGAGCCCACCCGACAATCCTTTAGACCTACCACATATTCCAAACCCACCTCAACCCATAAAACCACCACCCCACCAATTCACGACCATCCATGATATCAAACCCCAAGTCTGAACCCCTAAAGCCCCTGCAGATGTTTAGATGTCAAGGTTTAGGGCACATAAGCCTCTGGTGCCCAAATAAGCGCTTGATTTCAGCGGCGATTCAGTGCTTGGAGGTTTGAGTTTGAATCGATCTTGTTACTAGCCACGAGTCGCATGACGGCGAGGTCGAGGTGGCCACCACGATGAAGGACCATGTCCGTTGTTCGCCAAACCCTTAGTACCACTCCAGTTCGGAGGCGGAGCTTCAGCGGGAATCAATTTTCCGCCTGTACATACAATCGCCCAAAAGGTGTGCTCTGTGATAATAGATGGGGTAGTTGCACCAATGTCGCTTCACGGACTTTGGTCACGAAGTTAAACCTCCCACTCAACCACATCCTTCACCTTATGTAATTGGTGGGCTTAATCAAGGCAAAGGTATCACGGCGTCTCATCGAGTGTTATTGTCTTTGGTATTAGTAAATCATACAGCGATGAGCTGTGATGTGATGTTATTAGATGGATGCATGTCACGTATTGCTTGGCGTCCACAGCGGTTTGATAGGCGAGCAATTCATGATGGCTATCGTATCGTATTCCTTCACTCATAACAGCCAAGATCGTTCTTACCCCACACCCCCGACATCCCTCCAACATCAAATGCTTTGCTTTTACTACAATGAACAATATGAATATCGGTCCTCAAAGAGTTTGTTTTGTTGGGACTCGATGAAGCGAGAACCGCTAACCGATTATGTCCCCCCTTGTGCAAGCCTTATTAAAATCCTATTCCCAAGTCTTCCCCAATGAAATTCCCCACGGACTACCACCTAACGATCCATTCAACACAAAATTGATCTCATACCGTGCTTCCTTACCTAATAAACCGCTATCGAACCAACCCCGAGACCCCGAAATCGAAAAAGAGGTTGACAAATTCTTTGGAAAAGGGACTTATTCATGAGTCACCCATGTGCGATCCCGCTTTACTTGTACCAAAGAAGAATGGGAGTGGCGGATGTGTATGGATAGCCGTCAATCAACAAGATTCTTGTAAAGTACCGATTTCCCATACGAGGTTAAATGATTTGTTGGATGAACTTCGGTTGCTCTTGTTTTTCTAAGGTCGATTTGCGAAGTGGTTACCATCAAATTCGCATTTATGAAGGGGCGAATGGAAAGCGACTTTCAAGACTAAGGAGGGTTATATGAGTGGCTCGTTATGCCTTCGGATTGTCGAACGCGCCGAGCACTTTCATGAGGCGATGAATCATGTATTGAAGCCATTTTTGGGGAGCTTTATTGTTTTTTACTTTGATGACATCCTCGTGTATAGTCGGACCACGGATGAGCATCAGTCCCACCTTTCACAGGTCGTTCAGGTTCTCGATCAAGAAAGGCTCTCGGAAATTTGGAAAAATGTGAATTTTTTCTAACCAAGTAACTTTTCTAGGTTATCATGTTTTGACACCGGGGTATAAAAGTGGATGAAAAGAAGGTTCAAGCAATTCTGGCGCGATACCCCAATCCATTCAACAAGTTAGAAGTTTTCACGGCCTCGCCTCTTTTTACCGGCGTTTTATAAAAATTTGATACCATCATTTCTCCAATGGCCGAGGTGACCAGGTTCAAGACTTTCACTTGTACACCACAAGCTCAAAGAGCTTTTGACGAGATCAAGCAACAATTATCTTCCACCTTGGTCTTAGCGCTACCATTTTTCAAGAGGTGTTTGAGGTTGAATGTGATGCGTCTGGGGTAGGGATTGGGTATTCTATCTCAAGCGAACCGTCCCATTGCCTATTTTAGTGAAAAGCTTAACGACACCAACGGCGATATCGACCTATGATAAGGAGTTTTATGCTATCAGGGCTTTGGAGCATTGGCGGCGATTATCGATTCTAAGGAGTTCATTTTGCATTGAATCATGAGGTTGAAGTACATTCAAGGCCAACATAAGTTGCGACCCGTCATGCTAAATGGGTGGAGTTCCTTCAAGCATTCAACTTCACTATTAAACACAAGTCTGGAAAGCTCAACAAAGGGCCGGCGCTCTCTTGAGTATTCCTTACTTACATCACTTCAACAGAAGGTTCTTGGGTTTGAGCCTTTTGAATGAATACCCATCGGATCCGATATTGGGGAGATATACACAGTACCAAAGTCATGCTAAGGGTGAATTTCATATTTGTAATGTGTTTTTGTTTAGAACACAGCAACTTTGTGTTCCACGCCACACCATTAGGTTGGTAATTATACAGGAAGCTCATGAAGGAGGTTTAGCGAGCCATCTGGTATCGATAAAACAACTCATATATTCACGACAAAATAGTTAAGACTAATGAGCTCATTAAGTACCGGCGTGATAAAGGGAGGAAGCATGTTCTTTTAAACCGGGTGATCTCGTTTGGTGCATTTTGAAAGGAAAAATTTCCATCTAAGCGTCGTTCTAAGTTGAGTCCTCGATCGATGGTCCGTTTAAAGTTATTGCTAAGGTGAATGACAATGCTTATGCAATTGATCTACGAGGAATTAAATGCCTTGCCACCAATAATGATCTTTAGCCTTATTACGACCACTGACGAACACCTTTCAAGTTTGAGGTCAAACTTTTTGAAGCGGAGAGGATGATAGGAAGACACCGTCAGGCCCATAATTCCACATCTACGGACCCGACTCAAAGATGGATTAGCTGGTCCAACTAGAGCTGCATGAAGTTTGACTTAGCCAGCGTTTTATTTCACAACAAGTTCTGTTGTTTCATTTTAGTATAGTTTTATTTGTTTTGATGTTGTCAAAGTAGTTATTTTGGTTTTCACAAGTGTAGGAAACGTGGGTTAGAAGTGCTCTTGTCAGTTTTCTTTCTTTTCAGCGATATATACTTGAACAAAGGAAATGAAAAGGCAGTTTTGATTTTCCTAAAAATATTCTCGTACTTAGAGGATATTATTGTTCCTTGCTATTCTAATTTGGTGACAATTAGAAGGTGATCTTGGACGACTAACTCAAATTCTCGTGGTGTGCATGTATGAGAGTTTGGCTTAGAACTACGCCCAAGCTATTGAATCAAGTATCACGATCCAATCAAGAGGCTCGTTGCTATCAGCTCGAGACCTGGCAGCATAAAACAGGCCACTTTCCTTCAAAAGCGAAGCGCCTATATAACAATACTTTAGTCATAACTAAAGGCAAACCAAGAGGCCTAATGGTCTTAAGCGAGACCCAGACCCGCGCTAAGTCCAAGTGAGTCTGAACCATGATAGCCGAGACCAAATCCACGTCAAGACCATGGCTAAAGCCTCAAGGCTTCCTAAGCCGAGACCGTAAACCAAAGGCCTTAGCCTTGACAAACCTAAACGTATACAATACAATTTGGATCTACTCCTTCGATAAACCATGAAACTATACTTGTAATAACCAACTTTACAATTTAGAAACTTGTAAACTTTTCTTTAAACAACCTTGTAACTTGTGTTTACAAACCATATGACACTTATGATATATAAACAAAACATAGGTTTTATCTACTAAGTGCTACAATACTAGGGAGCTTCATGTGAGGGGTTTCATTTGGGTAAACGGATCAACGAGTTCTTTGGATTTCTGAATTAAAATGTCCTAGCTCTCGAGCGTTTACTACATGACCTCAATTGTGATGGCCGACGGTAGTACGATATATATATATGCTAAACACGTTTTGACAACTAGACCATTTCTATAAACAAGATACACAACTACCATGTACTACATCATGATCAATATAAAGACTTATATAGGCTTGTTATTACTTTCGCATCATTATTTCAAACCTAACTCGCAACATTATATTCTAGGTTGCTCGTAGAGGTTCTCACGACATATCCATCTTCCTCACTGTACATTTGATATCATTAACTCCGCGTCGAGTTTATAGCCCACTTTCTATTACTTAATTGTTTTACAAACCCTTAGGGGAGATACATGCTTTATTTCAAACCGAACACATTGCTTTCAAAATGTGGATGATCGGTTAATTGATAATGTGGATGATCGGTTAGTTTGGAAGGCGGGGAGATGGTCATGTCAAGTCTTTCTCTGTTTCTTCATTTTGGGAGTGTATTGACGCATGGACGAGGTTGTTGATTGGTTTCATCTTGTTTGGTTCCGCCTTGGTATTAGGGCATGCTTTTCATTTGTGGTGGTTATGAGAAGGAGGCTTACTTTCGAGGATATGCGGCTCAAATGATCCCACGAGAGATGCCCTTGTGTGCCCTTTGTGCAACACCCAACAGTTCTCATAATCACCTTTCCTTTGAGTGTTTGTTTCTTTTCAGTTGGGACTCTTTGAAGGTGTTTGCTGGTCTTACGAATATTCCTTATTCCTTAGAGGATGTGGTGCATCACTTGACTCCTATCTCTACATCTCGTCTGTGGCGTTGTTTGAAGCTCTTGTTTGGCGTCTTCTTATTTTCTTTGGCAAGAAAGAAACAACGGGATCTTCAGCGACAGCGTCGGTCGAAGTCAAATTATTGAAGTGATTAAATCAGCGGTGCGTTTAAAGCTTCTTACATGTAGATTCAAAGGAGGCGAATGTGCTTGATTTATTCGTGTTTGGCGATCGCCTATGTCTCTTATGCATTCTTAATGGCGAGTTCAATTCTTGATCTTTGATTTCTTGTTAGGGGCGTGAAATTTGGTCTTGTGTCCACGGTTGATGCTCTTGGCGATAGGTGGAATTAGTTGGAGATTGGGTGAGTCTTTGTACTCTTTTCCTACTCCAGTTTTCCCTCGGGTTTTACTTGGAAAGGGTTTTAAGGAGGTAGGCTCATCGGTTCATCAATCTCCTTGAAGAGATGGGCGGATTTATAAATTCTTGAACCTAAAAATACTCTCTGGTGGCGATTCCCCACCCTTTTTCTAATCGTTTTTTTCATCTTTTTTGGCCTACAACCTTTGATTCTTGCATCGAATTGATAAACCTAGTGTTTAAACATTGCGTTTTACACTTGTTTACTCAATTCCTTGCTGTGTTTTAGGTTTTTGGTCCGATTTGGTGTAATTCGTTTTTAGGGTTTTGACCACTTTTTATTTGCTTAATCGATCCTCTATTGTCTATTATTGTTAAAGTCGGTTTATTGTCGACTTATAATTATATAAGGTCGATTATTATTAATTCATGGTTATCATTTGATCGCGAGCATGGGTCGGGTTAGGGCTGATTTTGCGATTGAAAACCCTAACTTTTAGTTAGGGTTTCTAATTATTTGTAGCTGCGATTGTTTGATTTACATTTGTGTGGTGTGGTATTGATTGGTTGTGGGGTTTTGAGATGGAGAAGGGTTTTTGGATAAAGATTGACGAAGGCGCTACCGACCACCAACTTGGCGGTCAAGTTGGTTCTAACATGGATCTTGAATCCGTATGCAAGGGTTGATATTAGGCGTTGGAGGATAGGTTTAAGCGGCTAAAGGTGAATCGGAACTCGGTTGATGCTTGAGTTCACGTATTCAAATAAAGTTGCTAGGGTTTCTCAAAATACTAGCAATCTTGAGGGTAATATGGATAAGGATAATCCTTTTGTTTGGTTTGGAGCACTTCAGCGATGTTGGTCATGATGTTGCTTGAATGAGTTATTTTAATGCACCTATGATGGGTAATGCTACTACTTACGGTCCATCTAATATTACTAGTCGTAGTGCTACGAGTTTGGGTGGATTGGATCACGCTCTTGGTCCTAATTTTTGGTTCAAAGGAGGGTGGAGAATAATTCTAATTACGGCACGAGCGTGATTGGTAGTGATAACTATGAAGTGAAGTCGTTTGCTAATGTGTTAAACCACGAGCGTGTCTCTAGGAAGGTTAATTTTAGACCATTGGTGAATGAGAAGTGCATTGAGAATCATGATACGGTGCTTCCAAAGGCTGCTATGGAGGGTGTATACAACCGCTATGAAAATACTCTTGTTGGCTTCTTTGTTGGCAAGAATGTTGCATTTCCTTTGGTTAAGAACTACGTGCAACCGTGGGGTAAGTTTGGTTTTCAGAAACTTATGAAGAATGATGATGGTGTTTTCCTTTTTAAATTTGATTCTAAAGAGGGTGTTGAGAATGTTCTTCAGCGGGGCCTTGGACTATTAAATTCTCCTCTTATTCTCACTAAATGGACTCCTGATGTGCTATTGTCTAAAAGTGAGGTTACTAGAGTTCCCGTTTGGATTAAATTGCATAATGTGCCATTACTTGCATATTAGAAAGATGGTGAGAGCTTAATTGCTACACAGGTGGGTAAGCCGATTATGTTAGATGCTTTTACTAGTTCCATGTGTGTTGATTCATGGGGTCGCATGATTTTGCATGTGCTCTTGTGGAATTATCATCCGAGTCTGAGCTAAAACATGTTGTGACTATGGCAATTCCTAATAAGGATGATAGTGGGTTTACAACGGCAAGTATCAAGGTGGAATATGAATGGAAGCCACCACATTGTGTGGAATGTAAAGTGTTTGGTATTCTTGTTGCCCTAAGTGTATTAAGGAGCATAATGATGTCCATCCCACCTCGAATGTTGAAGAACATGATGATGGTTTTAAGGTGGTGCGAGAATCGGAAGAAACCTAAAGGTGCAGTTGAATGGTGGTATTAATATGGGTAGGGTCCTAGATTTGCACCTAGGAAGCGGGTATATGTTGCAAAGGCGAAGACTGCCGAATTTTGCTAGTGGTAATGCTAAAGATACACCAATTACTACGTCTAACTCTTTTGGGACTCTTGAGGTGGAAGATGACTCGGGCATCCCAAGTAATGTGGGTGATTCTACTCTTGACAAAGTGAAGGCTGGGAAGTCTTACGGTACTATAAGGAAACAAGTATTGATGGTTATGGGAAGGACTCTCATGTGATATTGGTGAGGTGTCTAAGCCTGGGAGGCTGGGACT